>PVJS01060016.1:0-11354 GCA_004027185.1 Glis glis
CGCACGCTTGTAATCCCAGTACTTTGGGAGGCGGAGACCGGAGGATCCGGGTTCACGGCCAGCCTCAGCTCTCACTCTCTCTCTCTCTCTCTCTCTCTCTCTACCTAGTGAGGCCCTCCGCAACTTCTTGAGACCCGGTTTAAAAAATAAAGCATAAAAAAATAGGGCCGGGGGCGTAGCACGGAGGTAGAACGCCCCTGCGTTCAATCCCCGGTACCGCAAAAAAAAAAAAAAAAAAAGACTGGACAGTCTTGAGCCAGCTCCATCAGCCTGCCCTGAGGCCAGAGGCTGGGGTACCTTGTTCATACATCAAGAAGAACACATCTTTCTGTGTGCAGAAACAAACATGGTATGACTTCTTTTTACAATTATAAAAGTAAGTCAGCGATATAAAGGCAGATTAAACATATGTGTTTACTTTTGGTCCTTCTTGAAACCCTACCAAATGTATTTCCTGGTCCTTCCTTCCCATTCTCTCATCCTAAAATTTCTTGGAAGTAGAAGGGACTGGCATTTGACTTCTACTTATTTTTTTTTTTTGTGGTACTGGGGATTGAACCCAGGGGTGTTTTACCTCCGAGCTACACCCCCGGCCCTATTTTTTTTTATACTTTATTTTGAAACCGGGTCTCACGAAGTTGCGGAGGGCCTCACTAAGTAGCCGAGGCTGGCTGCGAACCTGGATCCTCCGGTCTCCGCCTCCCAAGTACTGGGATTACAAGCGTGTGCCACCACGCCCGGCCTGACTTCTACTTCTGTATTATATTTTCCTCACTCTGGCCTCATGGTCAAGCCTTCATAGTGGAGGGGCTCTAAGAGGGAAGGAGTCAGAGGGAGGAAACCCCAAAATCTGATTTGTTGCTTGTAAGATGCACAAATCCTCAGCTGGGCATGGCGCACACCTGTCATCCCAGCATCTGGGAGGCTGAGACATGAGGACTGCAGGTTCAAGGCCACCTCAGCAATTTAGGGAGACCCTCAGCAAGTTAGTGAGACCCTGTTTCAAAATTAAAAATTAAAAAAAAAGGTCAGGGGTATAGCTTGGAGCGTGGAGGTCGAATGCCCCTGGATTCAATCTCCAGTATAAAAAAAATACCCCATCTATTCCTCCTTTGTTCCTGTTGTTCTTTTTTTTTTTTGTGCTACCAGGGATTGAACCCAGGGGCGTTCTACCTCCGAGCTACATCCCCGACCTTATTTTTTATACTTTATTTTGAAACCGGTTCTCACAAAGTTGCGGAGGGTCTCGCTAAGTAGCTGAGGCTGGCCGCGAACCCGGATCCTCGGGTCTCTGCCTCCCAAGTACTGGGATTACAAGTGTGCGCCACCACGCCTGGCTTGTTCCTGTTGTTCTAAGTCACACCTCACACCCTCCCCGTGCCCTAGATGCCACACAGCCCTGCCTCTTTCATCCTCTCCAGCCTTACCCTTTATGTCAGCAACTTCCATGGTTTTTTATTATGCCCCACATTTTTCATTGCAATGGATGTCAATCACACACACACACACACACACACACACACACACACACACACGTGCACGTGCGCGCGCACACACACACATCCTTTACAATCCTAAATGTTTCAGGAAGTAATTCTTATTTGGATTTCTCAGATATCTTCTATTTTGTTCTGATGTATTCTGTTCCATGTTTTTTTTTTTTTTTTTGCGGTACCGGGGATTGAACCCAGGGGCATTCAACCTCCGGGCCACACCCCCAGCCCTATTTTTTATTCTTTATTTTGAAACAGGGTCTCACGAAGTTGCGGAGGGCCTCACTAAGTAGCTGAGGCTGGCCACGAACCTGGATCCTCAGGTCTCAGCCTCCCAAGTACTGGGATTACAAGCGTGCACCACCACGCCCGGCTTTGTTCCATGTTTAAAATGCTGGCCAATAAATTGAAATTACAACCCATGATGTGAATCCTGACTCAAAATTTGAGAAATACTGCTGCAGACCCATTCCTTCTTTCTCTCGAATATTCCACTTTTTTCTTTAAGATGGGTCCTTTTTATCAAGTTTAACCAGCTCACCTCATCTGGATTTGGAAGGCCACATCTCAGAAAGAGTTCTTTACCCACATTGTTCTGTGTCCTCTGCCCCTCCCTCCTCCATTCTCCCTCCAGCTTCTGGTGCCAGCCCTGCACTAGAGCCGCCCTCGCTGTGGACACCAGTGACAGCCTTGTCATTCATTCTGGTGGTTGGGATTCAGGCCTCTCCTTTCCGGTTCTTTCTGTAGCATTTAACTCAACTGGGTGCTCCCTTGGCCCCTTGGGATCCCCACCTCTTCCCTGCCCGGCCGTCCTCCCTCTGCTCCTTGGCTGCTCCTCCTCGCTGGGCTTGACCTTCTCCTTGTCTCCCACACCACTTCTATGCACATGGCCCACTGAGCAGCACCTGTGTCTGAGCTCCTATGCGCCCTCTTGTGATTTCCCGGGATCTGATATTGTTCCTGCTTTGTGGACACTTGCAAACTTGCTCCCAGTGCTCTGTGCTGATCACTGGGGGGTCCATTCCCTTCCTCACACCACCCCACTGGCCCCTGGTTTTCGGGTTCATTTTATTCTTTGGGATCTGAATGATTTCCTCTGTTAGGAGAGAGAATCATGGAATAAACAGTCTCTCTCCCCTCCCCTTTTTATTATCTCTGCTCCTTTGGTAACTTGGAGCTTTTCTCTAGCATGTTCCCCATTCTTTTATTGTGTGCTTGGTGCAGTTTCCCAAGTCTCATTCTAATTTTCCCTGGAGGGCAGCCTTCATTACTGCTGTTGATGAGCGCTGAGAAGGGAATGTGGGCGTGCGGTTTCCTTGTTTCTGTGCCATACACTTCAAGTGAGCACCGTTAGCGGGTGATCGTACAGCTGCTGAAGGCCAAGGGCTGTTTCTTAACCGCATTACTCTTCTCGGGGGACTTCTGTGTTTATTCCTTGCTCTTTCTCTACAGTTCTCTTTCTGATCGGGGAGGGTCTAACACATTAAGGTTCTTGGAAATCCAGATGATATTAGGTCTTACATGATGTGATTTTATTATTTCAAGTATAGAAAGTCTATTTAAATATTGTAAATGAGAGATATCAGAAGATGGTAAAAGGATTCCATTTGTTTTGTGTTCATTAAATTAATCAATCCCTCCCGCTCTACAATATATTCTAACGTTCTGTTAATTTTCATGAATCACAAAGTGGAAAAGCCCTTAGAGATAATCTAGCAGCGTTTGTCTCAGAGCAGTCTCGGGGTGGTCCAGCGCCTTGCGTTCGTCCACAGGACTCACTCTTGGCAGAAAGTGATGCTTAAGGCCCGTGTCTTCTAATGTGAGACATTTTCTTATCATGCCTCTTATCTGTGTCCATCATGTCTTTCTCCCTATTCCTATAAATACCCAAGCATAATAGAAACCCATATTTTCCTTTTACCATCAATTTGGGGACATCATCTTGCTCAGTGACAGTTTTGGTAGGATTTAACATTTAACCTTTGGTAGGATTTAACATTTAACCTTGGCTTTAACATTTTTTAATTTGGCCATTTTTATCCCTGTAAACTTTTTTTTATTTTTTATTTTTTGCAGTACTAGGGATTGAACTCAGGGGCGTTCTACCTCCAAGCTACTCCCCCGGCCCTATTTTTTATTCTTTATTTTGAAACAGGGTCTCACTAAGTTGCGGAGGGCCTCACTAAGTAGCTGAGGCTGGCCGTGAACCCGGATCCTCCAGTCTCAGCCTCCCAAGTACTGGGATTACAAGCGTGCGCCACCATGCCTGGCTAGTAATCTTATTTATTTATTTATTTTGAGACATAGACAGACATTTATTTAGGAAAGTAGACATTTAAGGAAGAATGTGGGCCACCCCAAGAATGAGACAAGTAGTAAACTTATTTTTAACTGAGCTTATATTTAAAGTTATTTCACATTAATGGGCTGTATATGGCTTCTTTTATTTAACATGTATTTAACAAATAGCATACAGATGACCTTTTTATTTATTTATTTTTTGTGGCACTGGGGATGGAACCAGGGGCATTCTACCTCTGAGCTACACTCCCAGCCCTATTTTATTTTTATTTGGAAACCGGGTTTCACTAAATTGCAGAGGGCCTCACTAAATTGCTGAGGCTGGCCTTTTGAAACTGTGATCCTCCTGTCTCAGTCTCTCAAGTACTGGGATTACAAGCGTGCGCCACCATGCCTGGCTTACAGATGACCTTTGAATATTTTTATATTTATTGCTATGAATGAATGAGAGAATTTGGCTATTAAAATCCTGCCGGGCGTGGTGGCGCATGTTTGTAATCCCAGTACTTTGGGAGGCGGAGACCGGAGGATCCGGGTTCGCGGCCAGCCTCGGCTCTCTCTCTCTCTGTCTTTCTCTCTCTCTCTCTACTTAGTGAGGCCTTCCACAACTTTGTGAGACCCGGTTTCAAAATAAAGTATAAAAAAATAGGGCCGGGGGTGTAGCGTGGAGGTAGAACGCCCCTGGGTTCAATCCCCAGTATCGCAAAAAAAAAAAAAAAAAACCAACCCAATACTTGGGGAGTCTTAGTCCTGTGCAGACTAGTGTGTCCTCTCAGATCTTTTGAAACATGGGAAGGTGTTATATTTGAGACTGTAATACCACTTTTTCAGATTATTTTCTTTGATGTCTTTTTCGAGAATGCAATAAACTTGGGTATCTTGAATTTCTTTTAAGTTTTAGATTTATAATGCCAACTGGTTTGTTTTCTTAATTTTTCTTCTGGAGGGTCAGCAAATCTTTTCTGTAAAGGGCCTAATAATAAATATTTTAGATTTTGTGGGCCATGTGGTCTCAATTATTCAACTCTGACACTTCAATGAAAAAGCAGTGTCGAAAAACCAAAATTTCAGCCAGGGGTGGTGGTGCATGCCTACAATCCCAGCTACTCAGGAGGCTGAGGCAGGGGGATTTTAAGTTTGAGGCCAGCTTGGGCAACTTAGTGAGACCTGGCTCAAAATAAAAAGGACTGGAGGTATAGTTCAGTGTAGAGTGCTTGCCTAGCATATGTAAGGTCCAGTGTTCAATCCCCAGTATTGCCCCAAACCAAGCAAACAAAAACCAAAATTTCATCAAATTTATTTAAATGATCTTATTGACTTTTAATTAGCAAGTCAAGCATCAGGCAGCACCTCATCTAGAAACAGGAAGGTGCTCTGTTGGGTATGGTAGAACAGTTGGTTTTTGTAAGATCGCTTGAGAAGGAACACCGAAACAGCAGGGTACACAAAAGTGATTTGGTTAATACCAGGTTACTTCAGCTCACTGTTCTTGCAAGGATTAAAGCTGAGGGAACTTCCTTATCCAGCCTGCTCCTGTTGACTGGGCCCTTTTCCACTGGTTGCTGGGAATCTCCTGCTTTTAGAAGAGACTAGTCTGTTTGGGGATTTTTCTGCTTTCTTAAAGTTTTAGCTGATTATGTGGTACTTAGTAGGAGTGACTCCATATTGGTGTGGTCTGTTGGGCCTAGTGCGGGGAGTTTGGGAGTTCACTTCAAAGCAATGGGCCTTTTGTAAATTTTATTTCTAGTCAATGATGACTGTAAAGGAAGTGAGGTCATTTAAGAAAAACTACATTCACAAAAACAAGCAGCCTGAGGGTCATACTTTGGGACCCTTCGTCTAAATAGCTGCTGAATATTTTTAAGCACTAGTGGTAATCTCTGCCAGCATTTTTCTCCCCAAAAGGAGTTCAACAAGCTTAAGTCAGAATAACAATATCAGTTGTGTTCCTACTTCTATGCCTTTTCTGAAGTTGGTCTCCCTGCGGGGGATGCAGTCTCTCTTTTCCATCTGTCTGAATGTTATCTAGAAAGCCTTCGCACTCAGCCCCAGTGCTGAACTCTGCTGGCATGCTCCTTTTTGGGCCTTATATTACTTGTGTGTTCTAAGTAATGGTCTAATGTAACTTGTGTGTTCTAAGAATTGTGCGCTCATGGTGCTCTGTACGCAGTGAATCCTCAACGCAGGCTCATTTAGCTCCGGATAAAAGCTCAGCTTCTTCACTGACCTGGGAGGAACCTTCCTTTGTAGGAGGTGGTAGGACAGACACTTGATCAAGTTAGCAAGACCCATAGTTATTTTTTTATGGCTCTAAGTTCTCAGAAAGGAGACTGAGTCCGTTATAGAAGTGGGAGTGTAGAAACCATGGGATGTTTTGGGAGGAACCAAAACAGCATCCAACTGCCGGGCATGGTGGCGCACGCATGTAATCCCAGTACTTGGGAGGCTGAGACAGGAGGATCCGCGTTCACGGCCAGCCTCAGCTACTTAGTGAGGCCCTCTGCAACTTAGTGAGACCCTGTTTCAAAATAAAGAATAAAAAAAAATAGGGCTGGGGGTGTAGCCCGGAGGTAGAATGCCCTGGGTTCAATCCCCAGTATCACAAACAAACAAACAAACAAACAAACAAACAAACAAAAAACAACAGCGTCCAAGAGAAGCACAAAGCTGAGGCTGAACTGCTATCAGGCCTCAGGAGAAGTGTCTAAAGAACATTCTAAATGCTGGAAATAAAGCTACCACTTCCTAGCTATGGAAACTTGAATAATCTGTTTAGCTTAATTCTCTCACTGGACAATGGAGATAGTAATAGGGTTGATAGGGGCATTAAATAAAACATATCATGACCTAGGGCAGCATCCAGCACCCAGAATGCATGCAGTAGATGTTAGCTCTTGTTGTCATTAGACATGTGGAGCCTGAGATGACCTTGCCGGAACCCAAGCCCAGGGAAGATTTAGTACTCAGATGAGCTACACAGACGACCTCAGATTGTGAAAGGAAGCCTGTCATTGAAGCCCACAATCAATACTTTAAAGGTGAAGTTACCAAAAGATAGCCATACTTCGTATATTTCTGAATTGAATTTTGGTTTAACTAAAATTTATTGAGTGATTGTATATGCTATGTCCTGGAGTCCAGAGATGACCACTTATGTTAGGGACTTAGAGTCAGGGAGATACGTATGGGTAGGGTTTGAATGTGGTTTGTCCTCACCAAAACTCCTCTTGA
Organism: Glis glis; assembly: GCA_004027185.1. NCBI lineage: Eukaryota > Metazoa > Chordata > Mammalia > Rodentia > Gliridae > Glis > Glis glis. The sequence continues at coordinate 7,026 of PVJS01060016.1, forward strand.
GGCTTAATTACACAATGTAATAGTACTGCACTCATGGGGCCTTGAGGGAGGTAATTACGTTCCAAGGGGAACCATCATTGGAAGATATGGTGGTTCTCATAGAATTGGGCTAGCTTCTAAGAGTGGGTTGTTACAAAAGAGTAAGTTTGGACCCTTCTTGGTCTTTCCCTTCCTGTTTAGCCATATAACCCCTGTCCTCACCCCCTCACACACGCTCTGACCATGTGATGCTACTGTCGTGCTGTGATGGAGCCGGAGAGCTCTCACCAGCTGCCATGCTGTTTGTACTTTCCAGTCAGCAGAATTAGAAGCCAAACAAATTTCTTTCCTTTTCAAGTACCCGTCCTTAGGTATTTTGTTATAGCAATGCAAAACAGACTAGGACACATATTTCCATTATATTAGGGTGTTATGGTTTGGATTTAGAATGTCCCCCAGACCTCGTGTAGACAAGGCGGCCATGTGGAGGTGTGGTCTTGGGGACTATATATAGTCCCACTTCCCTTGCTTGTTCTCTTGCTCTGGCTTCTGTGATGTGAGAGCAGAGCCCTCACACACACTCTCTCTCTCTGCTTCCCGCACCATACCCTGAGTGCTGCAGACTTCACGTGGCCTAACATGGACTAAACCCCTGAAATCTCCAGAAATGTGAGCAAATAAATTTTCCTTTCTCTAAGTTGTTGTCATCAGGTGTTTTGGGTCACAACAGTGAGAATGCTGACTGAAATATAGGGTAAGTGACGAGGTAGATATACAGTACTGTAAGAACATTATCCTGACTGAAGAGGATATTAAAAGATGATAGGACACATTGAACTATAGAGAATCAGTTATGACATTGTTGATTCACTGGAAAAAAAGTGGCTTCTGAGTTGGTCTTGGGGGAAACTGGCTGTCTATCAAAGGAGGACACACAGCAGATGCCATCTAATAGGGAGAGTTACTCTTTGTCTGCCTGGCAAGGTTGGGGAGCAGCTGAACTTGGTCTGTATCAGTCTGCAGCAGAGCTCACTAAATGCTCTGAAGGTAGAGAAAATGCAGGAGCAAACGTGCAGATCACACAGGATCTGGGAGAAGTGAATCCCCCATCAGAGCAGGGGCAGTTTTGCTCTTTGTCAAGGTAACTGATAAAGTATTCTTTCACATCTATATAGCACTTTTCATGTCCTTCACTTCATGTGAAGTGAATAAAAATCTGGTGACAATGGTCTCTGCATATATCTTCACTTTTGTAGAAAGTGACTAATCACATTGGAATGAAAGGTGGAGCATTTAATTAAAATGTTCACTTTCTCCATGGTAAGCACTTCACTGGGTCCTGTATTGGACACTGCCTGCATGCTCAACTCTTTTTCCAGACTTTGCTGCAGCAGCGACCAGTTCTGCACAGGTGAAACCTGTCAGCACTTCTCTGTAGCCTCTTGATTTCTGCCCTGGGACCCTTGATGCTGGGACATGGGATGCCCATGGGTCCCCGTTCAGCACTCACACATGGGCAACTTGGAAGGATAGGGGAGACGAGACCTCCAGGGAAACCATTAACTCGTGGTGGGTAGAAGCCAGTGGATACATGTCACTCCTTTCTTCCCTGCATTGTTGATGTTGTTGGGTTTGAGTCATTCATTAAGTTCCTGGGGTGGATGGAGCCACCTGCATCTAAGATGGTGGCCAGCTTCCCTGCTCATCTGTTGCCTGTGATTGCAAATAAATCCAAGCTGCAGTCTTTGCTTTCATGGAAACCCAGCTCAAAATGGGACACTTCTGAAGTTCTCCACACCTTGGCACCTCTTTATCCTTTCTTGTCCAGTGGGAACTTCCCATGTGTCATAGGTTGAGCCATCTCTCCCTAGGGTAAGTCCTTCCTTCAGCTTGGATTATAAATATTTATAGAGGAATTGTGAGACTGGAGCTGGGAGAGGCCTTTCTTTTTCAAGAAAACTCAGTGTTTAGGGTGGTGTTCTTCTGATGGCCTCTCCAAATCAAATTTCGAGATGGAAAACTGAATAGGGACTGATCTGTTCTTGGTTATGCTACTGATAGCTTGCCTGGTACTCCAAATCTCGACTTTGCCTATTTGGTGGGATATGATTATAAGGGAATAAAATACACACACACACACACACACACACACACACACACACACACACACATACATTTGATACTGGGGATTAAACCCAGGGGCACTCTACCTCTGAGCTACACCCCAGCCCTTTTTATTTTGAAACAAGGTCTCACTAGGTGGCTGAGCGTCTTGCTAAATTGCTGAGGCTGGCCTCAAACCTGCAATCTTCTTGTCTCAGCCTCCCAAGTACTGGGGTTACAGGTACATGCCACCATGCCCAGCTATAAAAACATCTTTTTAGTATTTACAAAGTATTAACCTTTTTACATAGGCAATGGAATTAAGGAATAAAAGAAAAATAAATGCACTGTAATTAATAAGCAAATGTAATAAATAAATGTAGTAAATAAGTACATGAAAGAACAAGCATTGGGTGTTTGATAAAATTGGTGAGGCAGTTTTTATCATAATACTTGGAGATTTTAGGTTCATCCCAACTTCTTGTAGTTTGGGTGAGCGTATGAATAAATGCATCAGGTAGACCTGTCCTGCTGTCTGCTGTTCATATTAGCTGTTCGAATGGTTGTATTAAATTAAAAACAATAAGGGATTCTCTCCAAATTTACAAATAGAGCACCAGATGGGAAACCAAAAATACATGGATGACATTTACCACAAAACTAGTGACAAGGTATTCCCAGGAATTCAAAACACCAATGGACAAAGAAAAGTCAATGGTAGCTGCAGGACCCTCGGAGTGCTGGCCACACTGTGGAGGAATGCAGAGAGAACTAATGGGGCATTTGGCCGAGTTCAGAACAGGAGTGTGGGGAGGGAGCCGGGGGAAGCTCACCAAGTGTTGTGTGCGTGTATGTCCCTATCACTCTGAACTGCACCCTGATGTGAGTCTACAGTGCACCCATAAAGGTATAGTAAAAAAGAGAAAAAAGAACAAGAACACCCTCAAATAGCAAACAGATGTTAACAGGAAAGTGCTGTGGACCAAGGTAGAACAGTAGCTGAAAATAAGAGGTGTTGGCCCTTTCTTATCATGTGTCAACACAAATTGCCTGCTGTAGGGTCTGAAGGGCCCGGAGGAGACTCCTATGTCCTCTCTTAAATTGTCCCTTCCAAGCCGGGCGTGGTGGCGCACGCTTGTAATCCCAGTACTTTGGGAGGCGGAGACCGGAGGATCCGGGTTCGCGGCCAGCCTCAGCTCTCTCTCTGTCTCTCTGTCTCTCTCTCTCTCTCTCTCCCCCTAGTGAGGCCCTCCGCAACTTTGTGAGACCCGGTTTCAAAATAAAGTATAAAAAAATAGGGCCGGGGTGTAGCGCGGAGGTAGAACGCCCCTGCGTTCAATCCCCGGTACCGCAAAAAAAAAAAAGAAAATTTTCCTGAAATTAAAAAACATTTGAAATTGTGTATTGCAAGAACCATGTACCTGACAATATTGATTCAGAATGGATAACACAGAATGATGAATACCAAGATATACTCTAGTAAATTTACTGGACTTAAAAGAAAAAAATTCTTGTGGTTTGCCAAGCAAGAAGACCCAGTGAAAGCCGGGCGTGGTGGCGCACGCTTGTAATCCCAGTACTTTGGGAGGTGGAGACCGGAGGATCCGGGTTCGCAGCCAGTCTCACCTTTCTCTCTCTCTCTCTCTCTCTCCCTGTCTCTCTCTCTCTCTACTTAGTGAGGCCCTCTGCAACTTCGTGAGACCCGGTTTCAAAATAAAGGATAAAAAATAGGGCTGAGGGTGTAGCGCGGAGGTAGAACACGCCTGGGTTCAATCCCCGGTACCGCAAAAAAAAAAAAAAAAAAAAAGAAGACCCAGTGACTTACATGAGAAAGTTAGTTAAATTGTTACCAGATTTTTTACAGCACTATGTTATGTCAGTATGCAATATGTTTTTATTTATTTATTTTACTATTTATTTATTTTTTATTATTATTATTTTGTGTGTGTGTGGAACTGGGGAATGAACCCGGGGCATTCTACCTCTGAGCTACACCCCCAGCCCGATTTTTTATTCTTTATTTTGAAACAGGATTTCACTAAGTTGTGGAGGGCCTCACTAAGTAGCTGAGGCTGGCCACAAACCTGGATCCTCCAGTCTCAGCCTCCCAACTACTGGGATTACAAGCGTGCGCCACCATGCCCAGCTGTGGGAATTCTTTCTATATTCTGGATATAAGTCCTTTGTCAGCTACATATGTCATAAGTATTTTTTCCCAATTTAGGGTTTGCCTGTTCATTTTCGTAA
>PVJS01060017.1:0-11351 GCA_004027185.1 Glis glis
TGGGTTCCATCCCCAGTCTCTCTCTCTCTCTCTCTCTCTCTCTCTCACACACACACACACACACACACACACACACACACCCAAAGAAATAACAGAATAAAAATGTACCATAGAAATGACAAATAATAATGATAATGAGTACTAGAATAGTTAGTGAAGACTTCAAGGAAGAGATGGAGTACCAGGCCTCAGTAGGAATAGAGAATGTAGATTGGTACCAGATAGAAAACTGTTAACCTTTTCTTTTCTTTTTTCTTTTCAGTACTAGGGATTGAACCAAGGGCCTCACACATGCTAGGCAAGCACTCATCCACTGAGTTACATCACCAGCCCCTTTTTAATTTTCATTTTGAGACAGTCTCATTAAGTTGCCCAGACTGCTCTCAAACTTATGATCCTTCTGCCTCAGCCTCCTGAATTGCTGGGATTTTAGGTATGCACCACCGTGTCCAAGTCCTTTTCTTTTTATGTGTATGATTGATGGTGTCTTGAAGGCAAAAGAAATCTTGAATGCTATGCATGGTGCAGCTTTGGAAACACCTATTTCTTAGAGATATAAAGACATATGGAAAAGGATCTTCTGCCTTGTCTACACCCACAATCCTCTTGAGTATGAATTCTGTTGTCTTCTACCATAAATTAAAAAAAAAAGGACAGCTTCATGTCTGTTTCAGGCAGAAGAAAACCCACTATAGATAGGCAAAACAAATTCAGAAGAAGTGAAAGTCAAGTTATAAGAGGCAGGATTAGATATGATGTGGCAAGTTCTGGTTATGTTCTTACACTGAGTGTATAGAGAACAGGCAGATATTCCCCAGACCAGACCCTGTACAAATGACTTTTGTATAATGAATGGGAGACATGGAGAATAGGGCGGGGGGGAAGTGGCAAATTCTTAGAAGACACAGAAAAATTGGAGGGGTAGGTACCAATCTGGCAGTGGTCTAGGGCAGTGCTTTTTTTTTTTTTGCGGTACTGGGGATTGAACGCGGAGGCGTTCTACCTCTGTGCTATGCCCCCGGCCCTATTTTTTATGCTTTATTTTGAAACCGGGTCTCACGAGGTTGCGGAGGGCCTCACTAAGGAGAGAGAGAGAGAGAGAGAGACAGAGACAGAGTGAGAGCTGAGGCTGGCTGCAAACCCGGGTCCTCCGGTCTCCGCCTCCCAAAGTACTGGGATTACAAGCGTGCGCCACCACGCCCGGCTAGGGCAGTGCTTTCAAAGTTGAATGTTACTATAAATTACACAGGGACCTGGTAATATGCAGATTTTGTTTCAGTAGGTATGAAGTGAGGCCTGAAATTCTCCATTTTTAAGCTCTCAGTGATACCAATAATGCAGAACTGTGCAGGCTACACTTACACTATCCAGGATCTAGGAGATGTTGAGAGACAAATAATGTTCTTTCCTTTCCCATTTTAGAATTAAAATGTTAAGGTAAAATGGGAAAAATTTCATAAAGGTTTAACTGTATAAAACATCTGAGAACTGGTGGTTTCACATTGTTCTTCCCTAATAAAACTCTTTTAGGAAAAATAATTTTGGATTTTTCAGAAGATGAATGTGAATATATATATTCATTAAAAATAGTTGAGCCGGGCGAGGTGGCGCACGCTTGTAATCCCAGTACTTTGGGAGGCGGAGACCGGAGGATTTGGGTTCACGGCCAGCCTCAGCTCTCTCGCTCTCTCTCTCCCTGTCTCTCCCTGTCTCTCTCTCTCTCTCTCTCTCTCTCTCTCTCCTTAGTGAGGCCCTTCGCAACTTCGTGAGACCCGGTTTCAAAATAAAGTATAAAAAATAGGTCTGGGGGTGTAGCGCGGAGGTAGAACGAACGCCCCTGCGTTCAATCCCCGGAACCGCAAAAAAAAAGTTATATTACATTGTTAATTTTATTTATTTATGTATTTTGCGGTACTGGGGATTGAACGCAGGGGTGTTCGTTCTACCTCCGCGCTACACCCCCAGCCCTATTTTTTTTATGCTTTGTTTTAAAACCGGGTCTCACGAAGTTGCGGAGGGCCTCACTAAGGAGAGAGAGAGAGACAGACAGACAGACAGACAGACAGAAGCAGAGTGAGAGCTGAGGCTGGCAGCGAACCCGGATGCTCCAGTCTCTGCCTCCCAAAGTACTGGGATTACAAGTGTGCGCCACCACGCCCGGCTTACATTGTTAATTTTAGATTACTGTTTGTAGACTTTGACTTACTAGAGTTATCTCAGTGTCAGTTAACAAAAAGGATTCAATTTGGTGCATAATGTAGACTTAATTTCCAGGAAAACAATGTACTTTAAGATACAGATTTGCCCAGCTGGTATCTCTGAAGTTTTCCTCAAAAGCTTCAAGTACAGCTTGAAGAGTACAGCTTCTAGGTCTGTACTAGACCCTGAGATACTGGATTACCTGTACTCCTCCAAATGCTTAAATAATTCTATAATGGGCCGGGTGTGGTGGCGCACGCTTGTAATCCCAGTATTTGGGAGGTGGAGACCGGAGGATTCGGGTTCGCGGCCAGCCTCAGTTACTTAGTGAGGACCTCCACAACTTCATGAGACCCGGTTTCAAAATAAAGGATAAAAAAATAGGGCTGGGGTGTAGCTCGGAGGTAGAACGCCCCTGGGTTCAATCCCCGGTACCGCAAAAAAAAAAAAAAAAAAAGCCTGGGAGGAAAAAGCAAAAAAAAAAAAAATTATCCTATTTAGAACATTTTGGCCATGTAAAAGGAGACCAAATGCTTACTTTACATAGCTATTATAAGGATTAAATGAGATAGCTATATTTAAGTGATGCCCAGTCCTTGCCCCTTGGTTATCATCTAATATATGTTGGCTCCTTTCTACCTCTTTATTATTAATATCTATTTAAAAAATCTTATTTTTCTTGTAGAATGTTCCTGTTTAAGCTTTCAAGTTTCTGAATATCTCATGTGATCATTTTTATAAGCAACCAAATTATATATATATATATATATATATATATTTTTTTTTTTTGGTGGTACTGGGGATTGAACCCAGTACCTCTGAGCCCTGTTTTATTCTTTATTTTGAAACAGGGTCTCACTAAGTTGCAGAGGACCTCTAAGTTGCTGAGGCTGGCCACGAACCTATGATCCTCCTGTCTTAGCCTCCCAAGTACTAGGATTACAAGCATGTGCCACTACGCCTGGCTTATATATATATTTATATATTTGTGTGTGTGTATTACTAAGGATTGAACCCAGGGGCACTCTACCACTGAGCTACACGCCCAACCCTTTTTTCATTTCTTATTTTGAAATAGGGTCTTGCTGAATTGCTGAGGCTGGCCTTGAATTGGCAATATTCCTGTCTCGGCCTCCCAAGTACTGGGATTACAGGTGTATGATAAAACAGATTTAAAAAAAAAATTAAGGGTCCATAAACTATGGCCATGGGACAAATCTACCTTCAACTTGATTACATACAGTCCCTTCCCTAAGAATGTTTCTTATATTTGTAATGGTTGTAAGACAAAACAAAGAACCTGCAACAGTATGTGGTCTAAAAAGCCTAAAAATATAATATCTGGCCATTTGACTCCTGCTTTTGAGCTATAAAAGGATAATGCTAAATAGGGAAATATTCCATATATATATACATATATATATGAATGTATTTCAGTTTTTCACTTCTGTAGAAAATTTATAAAAACATTTTTTCTTTGTAGCATCAAACTTAAAAATGGAACAGACTAACTAGAATCTTTTTATGTTTTTAATCAATGATCTAACCTGCCACTTCAAAAGCAATTTATCTTCCTCAGAGTTTTTGGGATTGGAGATAAGCAGATCTGAATAAAAAAAAATCTCTTCACTGATGTCAACAGAAATATAGTTTCAAATCTCTCAATGCCAGGCTAGATAAGAATGAATTACACTAAGATGAAGGACATTTATAATTACTATCTTTGACTTAACATGATGCTGTCCTGGGAGTGTAGCCAACAAAAAGTTCAACTACTGGGAGTTGCCCTGGTTTATGCTGTTCACTTTTCAGTTCAACTTAACTTTAGACAATTGGTAATGCTTTGCCTCTTACCAGTGCCTTGTCTGCAGGAGTTGTGAGCCGGCTGTAGTAATGAATCCTCTTGTTCATGGCTGAGGCATGGTCACTAACCCTCTGAATGACATCATTCACATTGACGATGTTTGTGGGCTCTATATAAAAAGGCCTAAAGAAGGGAATATATACTTGACAAAAAACATTCAGGCAAAAATTCTGGAAGTCAGCCACTGAAGAAAATAACTTCTTGTCCTCCATTAGAAATGGGATGCACAAAGGCAAGGCATTCACTTCTCACTTTTGGTGGAAAAAGAAATGTCACAAAAGAAGTATTATTCTAGCCACAGAATAAAGCTTTTGTCTCATAATACTTTTACTTTAAATACACTTTTTAATGTTAAGGACTATAGCAATAGAGGAAACATAACAGAAAGAGCTTAAATCAGTTATTAAAAAGAAATAAAGCAAAGAAAAAATATATAGCAGCTGTTAGCTTCCAACAATGAAACTTAGAAACAGCTTTGACTAGTCTCCCAAAAATCTCTGGCACTCAATCAGAGAAATTACAGATAAAAATGCCCCTCTACTAAAGAGTCTCTACTTCTTTATAGGCCAAAGTTACTTCCTAAGATTCACAAAATTACTATTTCTCTTTTCATGTACGAAGGACTAGTCATCTCAACCATTTTCCTTGTGAGACTTATCCAACATCGTATCAAAAGGAACTACAGATATTTTGCCTCATTCTACTTTTCTTGGGTTTTGGAAACATTCTCTATTACCCTATTATTTATGTGTATGCTTCCTTCTCATGACTGTATCTTGTGTCCTATCAACTGCAGATTCTGGTTTTTGATCATCATTTTCAGTCATCAACCCTTCTGAAACTCCCTCATTTGTTTTATTTGCTTGTTTAGTACTGGGAAGTGAACCTGGTGCCCAGTACATGCTAGGCAAGTCCTCTACCACTGAGCTACATCTCCAGCCCTTTTTATTTTGAGACAGAATCTGCCAAAGTTGCTCAGGCTGGCCTTGAACTTGTGATCCTCCTGCCTCAGCCTCCTAAGTACCTGGGATTACAGGCATATGCCACAATACCCAGCCCCTCATTTGCTTTCTAAGCCTCTAGTAATATACTATCTAAAATGGCACTGTTGTATAAAAGGATTGAATTCGTCTGCTAATTCTCAGACCCCTTGAAGTCACAATTCTGGGTCTTAAACTGTATATAATTTACCATTTTCACATTATACACAGATCAAAATGATAATTAAAAAAAACCCAGGAGACTCATTGGTTTCATGTAACTCCTCTATACTTATGGTTCTAAAAGAAACAAAATATATTAAGATATAATAATCATTTCTGGAGATGTTATTAATCTATTCTTGTAGATAGCACTTGAAAAACCAAGTGATTGAAAATTTAATTTGTTATTTTTCTAACTAACTCTGTGATATTTGAGAAACTGTAGTATAGATGTTGAATTCAGTCTCGTCTCCCAAGTACACAGAATCTTTGAATAGTTTATTCTATACTTTCCACCACAGCAGCTAAATATGGTGGGTACTACCTAGTTCAATTCAATGAATATGTAAATACTTAATAGAGCAAATATATAGATATAGTGATCAACATGACAAAATATACCGAGCATATTATTGCTAAATGCATTAAATGGTATCAAATTTCAAAGAGATATAATGAAAATAAATGGGTCAGATGTTAAACAAATTACTACTTATACATTTGGTAGCCTAATATAACCACCAATCCTCCCAAAGCATTATGATGTGCTATATGATTTACATCTCTACTATGACATTCAGTAGTACTAAAAAGCAATGTAACAATATGATATCTGGGAGAGAGCTTAATTATAGTTGGGGTCACAATCTAAAAGCCCCTTCTTAATTTGCAAGGACAGTGCCCCACAAAATCCAAGAATGCCAACATTCAGAGATTGAAGGTAACTATGGGTTACTAAAAGAGACTAACAAGTATAATATTGATAGAGTTGTAGATGTTCTACTTGTAGTTTTTTACTCTGAAAATTCAATGATATTAACATCAACCACTAAGTTGGTTTGAAGGCCTGCTGAAAAGCAGTCCAGGAAGTGCTAAATTTCTTGGCTCCTGGTCTCTTACAGAAGTGTTAACTGTACCAGTTTAGTTGGCTTGGGTGCTCTGAAAGCAGAATGACTCTGAAAGTTTTTCTTTTCCAACCGTTTTCATCGAGATGCTGAGTGCCTGTTCAAACAAATATTTTGGAATCTTTTCAAAACAGATTCTCTTTAAAAATATACAACTCAGCATAGTTTAACTGAATTATTAAAAACATATGCTTAAAGCTTCATTTAAGAGAGTAAAAAATATGACATATTTCTAAAGTGAACTTTAGTTGGATCTTAAAACACTTTCAAAATTAAACAGTACTACAGAGGGCAATATTCAGAATAAAAGACTTTTGAAACCTGAGCTTTTTTCTTTGAACACAGTTCCACATGATTGTTCCCTATCACTGTTACTTCCCATTTTGTATGTAGTTCAGCTGTGCCACTCTGAAAATAAAGAAGTCATATCTGTCTCACCTTGTAAATAGTTATGGTCATGCCATAGGAAAAATGCTTTTAATATTAAGCAAAATTTACAAAATATTTTAAAATGTGACTCAAACTCTATGTGTTCATTTAAAATGCTTATAAACAGAGAAACCTTATTTCTACTAACACCTTTCCTAGGTTCCACTCCTTAAACTCCTTACAAATTTTTGGCTTTTAAATCTGTCTCCACCCTTCTACCGACCAGTTATGCTTCTCTGAAGTTTAATAACAATTCCATGTCCCTGAAGACTAATACCCAACACAGAGACATTGACTTAAAACTGTTCATTCATATCCCTATGAAAGCAGAGGCACTCCAACACCTGACAGGTTGGGGTAATTTGTTAAAAAAATGAAAAAGGAATAAGGTGTTCCAAAAAATCTCATGCAAATAAACATTCAAAATAATGGACCCACTGTACTTGCTTCTTCTACCTGGTTGGCATTTTATGTCTGCCAGGCAGCTTTTCAAAAAAGATGACAGAAAATCAGTTAATCAACCAATTTTACCTAGACATTCCTTGCTGCTACTAGAAAGCTATTGATAATCTCTTGCTGACATGTTTCTTACTTCCTCTGATACCTATATTACATTCTCCTTCACAAAAACCCTGTTCTAAACTCCAACTTTAATCACTGTTGCCAAAGGCTGAGTCTATATAAGGTTCTTCTCTGTTTTGGCTACTTAATTTGTATGGTTCTCAAATTTATTATATAAATATTAAGTACAAACCAAATATTAAGCATTGTGTTAAATGTTAAACAATGAATAAGACATAGAACCTCAAGGATCTTACAGTCATCTGCTGGAGGAGACAGGAAATAAGCAATTCCCATCCAAGTACAAATGAATTCAGTACTTAGGGATACACAGAAAATAAAACGAATAGAAGAAACAGGAAAAAAATCATACACAAGTCAGGATAGTGTCACTTTAAAGAGGACAGGGTATATTTTTGGTGGACAACTCATGGGAATCTTTGGGGTGCAACTATTTCTTGACCTTTGTGTTGGTTTTATAATTATTTTTTAAATTGTACATATATAAGGTACAATTTAAATATATATATGTCATATGATAAAATATCTTTAAAAATAGATACTACAAGAACATATTCTTTTAAAATTTAGTAGTGAGATAGGGGGACCAAAAAAATTTTAGGACTATCAAGAAATTCATTGGTATTTTGTAGCAACGTGCCTTAAAGATTTTTCAAACTTAAATATGAGTTACCTGTTTTTTCTTTTACAAAAAGACAATTGCTCCAAATTTGCTGATCTCTTCTATAATGACACATGGCTATCAATAGTATGCAAAATAGGTACATGGCAGATATTAAAAACCAAAAAAAAAATAAAAAACAAGCTAAATAACCCCCATATACTTAATCTTTCTCTTTTCAAGGTAAAGTGATATTTTAATAGTAACTGAGGAAGCAATTAGTTTTTAAAAAGCTGCTTACAAAGAACATTTTGATAATGTTTAGAAATGTTTCCATTGTTACATAATTTTATTGACAAAAATGATGAGTGTCACCAATAAAAACTTCTATCTGCAATTTCATACACATGGAGTCAAAACTTTCTAAACTTAAAAACTTTCAGATGAAGAATTTAAATGGTCTTTGAGCCAATTATTAAACATAGCAAAAAGAAAATCAAAGAAATAAAGTACTAAAGCAAATGACACTACTAGTATTTTGGTATTATTTCATGTAATGCATGAATTAATACTAATATATTAATTGAAAGGTATTCAGAAGTATAAAATTTTTAACACTCAGTGATTTAATTACTTAACATATTTCAAATGTGAAACTTTACAAATATAAAGCATTATATAAAACATTAACTTATAAAAACAAACACTAAACAGTTATAATTCTAATGTATCCAATGATTCTTTCCCCTTTGTATTCTTCTGCGCAGTGTGCCTTCCAAACTGACACCATGAAGTAATGGGTCCAGAAAGGCTTCAAGACCTTCCTGAAGTGTTTAGCACCCCTCCAGTGGAGCTTTCAGACCAGCAAGGCAGTAATTCCATTCTGTACAGAAGCCACTGAGCTGTAGCAGCTTTGATTTCTCTCCCAGTTAACTGGAAAGGGTGGCTCTGTCCATTAACCCCTCTCCTTCCTCCAGCAGAGAGACTGGCCACTTTTCAGGGACTCCCTCTAAAACAACACTGTGTGTGTAGAGAGAGAGAGAGAAGGCTGGAATTGAGAGATAAAACAGAGTAATGAGAGTGTTGGGAATGAAGGGGAAGGCAGAGAAGTGGAAGAAAAGAGAGACGAGGAGAGGTTGGGGGACTGGAGGGAGAACCAAGAAAGATGAACACCTTACTGGTTGTTTCCAAATTAACTGTATTAAACCAACAAAAACACAAATATCTTGAACTTTAAAAATATCACAGGAGCCGGGCATGGTGGTGCATACGTGTAATCCCAGTATATGGGAGGCTGAGACAGGAGGATCGCAGGTTTGAGGACAGCCTCAGCAGTACCTAGTGAGACCCTGTTTCAAAATAAAATAAAAAAATTGGGCTGGGGTTGTAGCTCGGAGGTGGAATGTCCCTGGGCTCAATCCCCAGTTAAAAAAAAAATAAATATATATCACAGAATACACAGACTAGAACTGCAATCACTAAAAATAAAAAAATTCACCAGGCAAATTTTAATAAAACCTTCCACGTAACTATTGGATTAGATTGAAATGAGCTTCAAAATAGTCTGAATCACTGTGCAACAAAGTGTTGTAAAATTTAAACATAAATTATATTGAATTATTACTGATATTATAAAGTAAAAATAGAAATTTTACTGTACTGTTAATAAATACAGTAATTTAGCTGGGTGTGGTGGTACATGCTTATAATCCCAGTACTTGGGAGGCTGAGACAGGAGGATCCAGGTTCAATTCCGAAAAAAAAAAAAATTTTATCAAGACTATCACTTCTTTCTTATAATTAAAATTTTCTACTATTATGTATGTTTCATAGGGTACATATAAGAAGTACATGTACATAGTTTGCAAACAAATATGTGCATACAAAGGCATACACACATATGCAGCCCCATTTTTTCATTGTTATTATTATTTTTAACTGATAAGAGTGGCTGATGAAAAAGGTTTAGGAAAAAAGTAAATTTAATAAACAGTTGGTTGAAGGTTATAAGTTCCCTAATTTTTAAATTCTAAGCTATTATCAACTACAAGTAAACATCTTCATCAAAAACATATGGGCAAGGAACTTGACCTGAAAATTAATTCTTAGGCCCTTATATCTTAATTCAATACAAATTCATGTTTTAAGAATGAATTTAAACATACTTTAATGTAATTCATGCTTTCAAATTTTGTTTAATTCCATAAATTATTATTTTAATTCTACTATACTGAAGACAATCTCTTTTTATGACTAACAAAATGATCAGTAACAGAAATGCAAGGACTTGATTTTTTTTGTGTTTTTTTTTTAGTATCAACTCTGGAATAAGGATTATAGAATTCTAAAAACACCAGGAACATTTCAACCAAGTTCAGATACTAGATGTTCCTGTAAGTAAATACGAACAAAATAGCTCTTCATTTTTCTCCAGGTTGATACAAATAGTAACAGGACAAAGCCATCTCATCTTCTATTCAGTAAGAGCAATTCCAAATGGAGCTTGGTGAGTGACATTCCACAAAAGGAGATTAGGAATGTGGGGAAATTTCCCAAGAGGGCACAGTTCTCCAAGTAGCTCCTTTTTTTCCACTTTATGAGAATGCCAAAATAAATCATAAATTGTCTCAATTTACTGAAGTGCAAGTATTAAGAAGAGTATTAACTTAATGTTTTGAAATAAAAGAGCTTGCTTCAATTATAAATAAATAGTAGGCTTCAGCCAGCAATGCCATGCCAATTGTTACTCTCCCTCTTACACAAATCTACCAAAAGAATTTTTGAAAAAGATAAAATTTCCAGTTTCGTAACCATTCCTCGTGGGGAGAAAAAGTGGGGAATAAGAAAAATGACAGTGTTTTAACTAAAATGTCCTTTCCTTAGAAATTAGAAAGACAATGAAAGAAGGTAAAGAATTTTTTATATATAACACACATATACATATATTAAGAGAGATCTTTTTAATATATACATGCGATTCTCCATATGAATACTAAAATTGCTTTAGTCATTCGTTTTCTTTTTATTTTTTGACATGGGTCTCACTATGTTGCCCAGGCTGGTCTCAAACTTGTGGGCTATAAAGCAATCCTCCTGCCTTAACCTCCTGAGTAGCTGGGACTACTGGTACATGCCGACATGCCTGGCCTGCTTTAGTCATCTTAATTAAATTATCTAGAAATTGAAAATACAAAAAAAAAACACATTTGCCCTTTAAACAGATCACCAGAAAAGAAGAACCTCTTACTTTTCATCTTCTACAAGTTAATGCTACGGTTTGAACATGTTTCCTTCAAAACTCAGTTGTTGCCAACATGATGATATTAAGAGGTGGGACCTTTAAGAGGTGATTAGGCCATCAAGGGCGTCTACCTCATTAATAGTATTGAGGCCTTTACAACAGAGGCTTCCCTCAGCATTTGCTTAGCTTGCTCTTCAGCTCTTATGCCACGTGAAGATGCAGCAAAAAGGCCCTCACCAGTCCAAAATCTGGTGCCTTGGCCTCAGACTTCCCAGCCTCCAGAAATGTGAGAAAATAAATTTCTATTCTTTTTTTTTTTTTTTGCGGT
>PVJS01060019.1:0-11351 GCA_004027185.1 Glis glis
AAACCCCGGTACCAAAAAAAAAAAAAAAAATAGGGCTGGGGGTGTAGCTCGGAGGTAGAATGACCCTGGGTTCCAGCCCCAGCACCACAAAACAAACAAAAAACTGTTGGTTGTCTGAGTACTGGCTAGACTAAAAGGTGGGCCAATTAAATGTGTGTGTGTGTGTGTGTGTGTGTGTGTGTGTGTTACTTTAAGTGTGTGCCACTACTCCCAGTTGCCAATTAATAATTTAAAAAATACTATAGACAATGAATGTTAAGAGGCAAATGATAGAAGGGAACCATCTGGCTGAGGTGATAAGACATCGTGACTGAGGTCAAACTTAGATTTGCAATATTAATATTCTGTGTAATAATTACCTGGCTTGATAACCATATTTACTTAAGTATAACATACATTGCTTATATATTGCTTACAATTTAAGTAATTCTTGTGTAAGAATTACTTAGGGAGACTAAAAACATAAAAGGAAACAAGCTTGAGTTGGCCATGGTGGCGCATGCCTGTAATCCTAGGGAGGAAGAAAACTTGGGAGGCTGAGACAGGAGGATTGCAAGACCCTGAGCAACTTAGCAAGATCCTGTTTCCAAATAAAAAATAAAATAGGGCTTAGGGCTTTGGGTGTAGCTCAGATGTAGGATGCCCCGGGGTTCAGTTTCCCAGCAACACATACACACACACACACACACACACACACACACACACACACATACATGTGCCTAGAAAAGGATAATCTTTTCAACAAATGATGCTGAGAAAACTGGATATCCATATGCAAAAGAATGAAATTGGACACTTTACACAGATATAAGTTAGCTCAAAACAATCAAAGACTTACACAGAAGAGCTAAAACTATAGAACTCTTATTTATTTACTTTTATTTTTTGGTATTGGGAGTTGAACCTAGGGGCATTCTACCTCTGAGTCACACTCCCAGCCCTTTTTTTATTTTGAAATATGGTCTCAATAAGTTTCTGAGAGTCATGCTAAATTACTGAGGCTGACCTCAAACCTGCCATCTTCCTGTCTCAGCCTTCCAAGTATTGGGATTACAGGCATGCACCACCATGCCCAGCTACCATCTTAAATATATATGGCAACTTTTACAGTGCTCCAGAAAAGGGGATTAGGTGAATTGAATTTATGAGCTAGACAGGTAGTTCTCACTGTGCACTAAATGGGGCATCTATAGCTATAGAGCTTGGTAGTGACATTGTTTTAAGAAAAGTCTCAGGGGCTGGGCGTGGTGGCGCACCCTTGTAATCCCAGTACTTTGGGAGGCGGAGACCGGAGGATCCAGGTTCGCGGCCAGCCTCAGCTCTCTCTCTCTCTCTCTCTCTCTCTCTCTCCTTAGTGAGGCCCTCCACAACTTCGTGAGACCCGGTTTCAAAATAAAGTATAAAAAATAGGGCCGGGGGTGTAGCGTGGAGGTAGAACGCCCCAGGGTTCAATCCCCGGTACCGCAAAAAGAAAAAGAAAAGTCTCAGGCTGGCAGTTGCCTGGGGTTACCCTGAAATCAAACATCTGCAAGGCTTAATTCTCCTCCTGACTCGAGTCTTTGGTTCCTCCTTCACTGTCATGAGCAAAGACCATAACGGAGCCTCCATCCACTGTCACAGTGTCTCCTCAGCTCTGTCCCGGGCTGTGAGAATTCTTGGGCTGATGCCTGCCTATCATTCCTGCTTTCCTATCTTTGCTTTCAAAACTTCGGTCTTTGAGCCTTTCTGGGCCGTTTTCTCCAGAGCTGCTACATGGAGTTCCCAGAACTGTTTTTCTGGTTCTTCCTGTAGAGCACCTGCTATTGTAATCACCCTCTGAGAGTCACAACAAATGGTTTTTTCTTCCAGTTTCCTTGGGCTGTGGCACACGACCAACTCCAGTTAGCGAGCGAACCCAAGCACTCTCTCCATCCTGTTGTCGTCAGATGGCCCTTAAAGGACACAGCAGTGCCCGTCCCCATCACCACCACATAGCAAGGCAGGCACCAGAGAGAATGTGGCAGGGTAGTGTGAGGTATTACTCTCACATTTACTCTGCAGAAGAGGACCTATGGGTGGTGGCTAAGAGCACAGAATTGAGAGCTAGACTGTTGGACCTGAATCTTTGGTTCTGCTACGAGCTGGGTGATCTTGGTCAAGTTACTTGACGTCCCCGTGCTTTGGGTTCCTCCTATGAGTAGGGAGCATACTAGAATCTATCTCATAGGATTACTGTGAGAATTAAATGAGTATATATGAGCCAGGCATGGTGGCACACACCTGTAATCCTAGTACTTGGGAGGCTGAGATAAGAGTATCACAGGTTCGAGGACAGCCTCAGCAAGTCGTGAGACTCTCATCAACCTAGCAAGACTTTGTTTCAAAATAAAAATAAAATAGGGCTGGGGGTGAAGCTTAGAGGTAGAATGCCCCTGGGTTCCATCCCCAGCATCACAAAAATAAATAAATAAATAAATAGATTAATAAATAAATAAATGTGTGTGTGTGTGTGTGTGTGTGTGTGTGTGAGTGTGTGTGTGTGTGAGTATGTGTGTGTGTGTAGTGCTTAGGATGTGTCTTGAACATAGCAAACACCCTAATGATAAACATAGAGCTTTATGAAGACTCTGAATGATGATAGGGTGTTCAGAGTTTGTGGAAGCAGTGGGAAACCTGAAGGCAGTTGAAGGGTCAGATAAGTAGGTGTAAAATGAACAATGAAAATGAGCAAGTAGCACTAGAGGACGAGAAATGAGATACAGAGAAAATAATAAAAGTGATACGGGAACATTAAAATCAAAGGGTGGCGCATGCCTGTAATACCAGTACTTGGGAGGCTGAGACAGGAGGATCTCAGGTTCAAGGCCAGTCTCAGCAACTTAGACCTTCAACAGCTTAATGAGACCCTATTTCAAAATTAAAAATAAGCCAGGCGTGGTGGCGCACGCTTGAAATCCCAGTACTTGGGAGGCTGAGACAGGAGGATCACAGGTTCGTGGCCAGCTCAGCTACTTAGCGAGGCCCTCCACAACTTAGTGGGACCCTGTTTCAAAATAAAAAATAAAATAGGGCTGGGGCGAAGCTCAGAGGTAGAATGCCCCTGGGTTCCATTCTCAGCACCACCAAAAAAAAAAAAAAAAAAAAAAAAAATCAAAGGTTAACAAATGAAACAATTCCAGAACATGGCTGGGGAGCTGCTCTCTGATTATTGGGAATATTCAGAGGATCTGACTTGACAGGCAATTATTTCAGGTTCTCACTCCTTCCTCTTCTCAGCCTTCCCACTGTAATCACTCCAGCTCCCTATTGACGCCCCAACCCCCCACACTGACCAATGCCAGGAACTGTCATGACGGGCACGTTTCAAATGCAAATATAGTCCCTTCTATTAATAGAAGGTGAATCTTGCCATAAAGCAGGCCAAGCAAAAGATGAGACAAGATCAATAAGCCAGAGAGGTGCACAAGCACATTAGCCATTGAGTGGAGGCTGAGGGCAGAGAGAACGCGCTGCCAGAGAGAATAGGAGCGTCCAAACCAAAGCACAGTCCTGAGAAAACACACACCCATCCCCTTCCACACTGGCCGTCGAGTGTCCAGAAAGGAAGAACTGCAGCTGGCAGGAGTGTAATAGAACTGTCAAGAGCACAGGAATCAGTCCTGATCCTGTGACAGGCTGAAGACCCTGGTGATGTATACACAAATCATGTTTTCCTTTTCTTTTTCTTTTTTTCCCTTTTTTCTCTCTCCCTTCCTTCCTTCCTTCCTTCCTTCCTTCCTTCCTTCCTTCCTTCCTTCCTTCCTTCCTCCCTCCCTCCCTCCCTCCCTCCCTCCCTCCCTGTCTTTCTGTGTGTGTACATGTGGTACTGGGGATTGAACCCAAGGGTGTTCTACCTCTGAGCTACATCCCCGGCCCTACATGGTCATGAACCTCCAATCCTTCTGTCCCAGCCTCCCAAGTACTGGGATTGCAGTATGTGCCACCATACGTGGCCAAAAATCACATTTTCCAAGAACATAAAAAGCTGGGTGTGGAGGAGCACACCTGTAATCCCAGTACTTGGGAGACTGGGATAGGAGGACTGCAGGTTCGAGGACAGCCTCAGCAACTTAGTGAGACCCTGTTTCAAAATAAAAAAATAAAGTAGGGCTGGGGATGTAGCTTGGAGATAGAATGCCCCTGGGTTCCATCCCCATTACCACACACACACACAAAAAAGAACAACAAAAAAATTAGTCTTTTTTGTACACTTAACTGACAATGATCTTTAATTGTTCTGACTGAATGAAAGTCCAACCACTCTCTCATCCGTGTGAGTGGGACTCCTCCCCAAACATTTCAGCCTGGCTATGCTTATGCTGAGGACTGTAGGATTTCAGCAGCACTTACCCCACCCAAATCTGTTGAGGATGGAGTGCTCTCTGTGGAATAACTATGGTCTGACATCTAGGCCATTTATTTGCATACTGAGTATGTATGTGGTTCTGTGTCATATGGGATGTGAGACTCCTCTGCTGGCTTCTCAGCATAACAGTGCATCTTTGAAAGGTGCCTATGCTTCTGGGAAAACTCAGACTCAAAGGAGAGGAGCAGGCACTGTACCCCAAGTTTGGAGCCTTGTTTTTTAGCTGCTATGCCAACAATGGGAGTCTTATTCTCATCCCTCCATTAGCAGGGTCCATTGTTCTCTGGTTAAACAGGAGCAAAAGAGCAGCTGGGAGCCCCTGCCCCCCCCCCACCAGCCCGAGTAAGGCACGAGGGAGCTGTGGTGTTAGCAAGCAGGATCTGACAGCTCTCCAAGGACAGCAGTGACTGACAAAGATGGAAACAGAAGATGCGTGTGTGTGTGTGTGTGTGTGTGTGTGTGTGTGAGAGAGAGAGAGAGACAGACAGACAGACAGACACTGGGGATTGAACCCAGGGGCGATCTACCATTGAGCTATACCCCCAACCCCTCTTATTTTTTATTTTGAGACAGGGTCTCACTAAGTTGCTGAGGCTGGCCTTGAACCTGTGATCCTCCTGTCTCAGCCTCCCAAGTACTAGGATTACAGGCAAGCACCACCACGCCCAGTTTAAGATGCATTTTTAAAAAACATAATATTATCTGCAAGGATAGTAGAAGGTTGAGATGTGATGATAACTGCTATCACTAACAATTTTCTATATTTGGGCATATGAAATAACAAGGTGGTGCATATAGTTTGCATATGATTATTTACTTTTGCCAAGTCTTTAAATCAATTTTCAAGTTTTTCTTCTTTCTTTCTCATTTTGATATTTGTAGCTCTTTCCTGTATCTTAAACCCTCAGATTCCCTACAATACATGGCTCTCATTTTTCATAGTAGTTATATTCTATGTGAATACTGAAACACTGCTCCTGGGGCCAAAGCAGAGATTCCTGGGAGCCTCTGGTCATAACATTTTCATCGACTGACTATACGTGTGTTTCTATTTAAATATATCTTATTTAATATATACTGTTGATTCTTTAACATTGGATTTTGGCCAAAAGCACTGTACCTCGCGCCTTAATGAAGCTTATTTAACACATCTATTTTCTCCATTAGGCACATCACAGTCTTCCTGCACTTAGAAATGCTAGACAGCTCTTTAGCATTACAATTGGGACCTTTGTTTTCTTTGTTTTTTTTTGCTGGTGTTGGAGATTGAACACAGGACAACATGCATGCTAAGCAAGCTCTCTGCCACTGAGCCACACTGTCCAGCCCGAGGATCGTTTAAAACAGTGGAATAGGGCTGGGAGAAAGCTCAGTGGCAGTGCTAGTGCTTAGCATGCACAAGGCCCTGGGCTTAGTCCCCAGCACTAAGGAAAACAAACAAGCAGCCGGGCTTGGCAGGTGCCTGTAATCCTAGAACTTGGGAGGCTGAGACAGGAGGACCACAAATTTGAAGCTAGTCTCAGCAGCTTAGTGAGGCTCTCAGCAATTTAGCGAAACTCTGTTTCCAAATAAAAAATAAAATAGATCTGGTGAGTAGCTCAGAGGTAGAATGCCCCTGGGGTCAATCCCCAGCAAAACACACACACACACACACACACACACACACACACACTAAAAAAAGAAAAACAAGCAAAAATAAAAATCATCAATAACAACAAAAAAGCATCATAATCGCTGGCGTGGTGGCGCATGCCTGTAATCCCAGTACTTTGGAGGCTAAGACAGTAGGAGTGTAGGTTCAAGACCAGTCTCAACAACTTAGGAAGACCCTGTCAATTGCAACATAAAAAATAAAAAAGGCTGGGTGTGTAGCCCAGAGGTAGAAACCCCTAGGTTCAATCCCCAGTACCAAAAAAAAAAGCAGTATAATCACCAAAAAACAGAAAGAAAGAAGGAAAGGCCAATCCCTGGCCCCGCTCTAGACCTATCAGAGATCAGAAATTCTGGGGGAGGGGTCAAGTGACCTGGGTTTTACTTTATCTTTGTTTACTTATTTATTTATTTTAGTTTTTTTGGTACTGGGGATTGAACCCAGAGTCATTCTGCCTCTAAGCTACACCCTCACCCCTTTTAATTTTTAATTTTAATTTTTATTTTTGTGGTACTGGAGATTAAATCCAGGGGTTTAATAATACCTCTGAACTACACCACCCCCCTTCAGCCCTATTTTATTTTTCTTAAATTTTGAAACAGGGTCTCACTAAGTTGCTGAGGGTCTCCCTGAGTTGCTGAGGCTAGCCTTGAACCTGCAGCCCTCCTGTCTCAGCCTCCCAAGTACTGGGATTACAGGCATGTGCCACCATGCCCGACCCCTTTTAATTTTTTATTTTGAAACAGGGTCTTACTAAGTTGCTGAGGCTGGCCTTGAACCTTTGATCCTCCTGTCTCAACCTGCCAAGTACTGGGATTACAGATGTGTGCCACCATACCCACCTGTGATCTGGGTTTAAAAAAGTCCTGCAGGAGATTCTGCCTTGTGCTAAAGGTTGAGAATACTCCTCCAAGCCGTCCAACTCCTCTAGTCCCTCTTGTGGCTAATGGTCTGCAGGAGGCTGACTTATTGTCCTTCGGTGTGGAAAGTGCCAAGGCTCGATAGAAGAATCCTACCTTGCTTCTATAGAAGGGAAACCTCAAGTTGCCTAAATACTCTGACCCTCCAGTTTTCTTATCTGTAAAAATGTGGGGATTGAAAGAAATAGAGAATGAGAAAGTGTCTGATAAACCACTGACCCTCAGTAAGGGTCAGCATTTTTTGTTTTCCTCCCTTTCATCATTCCTTCATGAATAAGACATGAAAGGTAAAGAAAAAGATCCTTGCCGGGCATGGTGGCGCACGCTTGTAATCCCAGTACTTGGGAGGCTGAGACCAGAGGATCCGGGTTCGAGGCTGGCCTCAGCTACTTAGTGAGGCCCTCTGCAACTTTGTGAGACCCGGTTTCAAAATAAAGGATAAAAAATAGGGCTGGGGGTGTAGCGCGGAGGTAGAACACCCCTGGGTTCAATCCCCGGTACCGCAAAAGAAAAAGAAAAAGATCCTAAAGAGACGGTTTTTTCCTCCTTAGAACAGAACTTGGGTTTTATTATTTTTATTTCATATTATTATTATTATTATTATTATTATTATTTTGTGGTATTGGGGATTGAACCCAGGGATAGTCTACCTCCAAGCTACACCCCCAGCCCTATTTCATTTTTAATTTTGAGTCAGGGTCTTGCTATGTTGTTGAGGCTGGCTTTGAACCTGTGATACTCGTGTCTCAGCCTCCCAAGTACTGGGATTACAAGTGTGTGCCACCATGCCTGGCTTATTATACTATTTTAATATTTATTTATTTATTTGTGGTGCCAGGGATGGAACTCCAGGCCTCATGCATACTAGGCAAGTGCTCTACCACTATCCCACTCCTGCAGCCCAGAGGAAACAATTATTATCATTTTCATCACACTCTCTCTGTAAGGAAAGCTGGTACTCTGGTCTCAGTGTAGCTTCAGGGAGAAAAACACACCCAAGCCCTTCAAAGAGGAGCTCAGAATATTTCACTAAGTTCCTTTACTTTGATATACAACTAAAAAGCAAGTTCTCTGGCTACTTTGCCTATTTTCCTTCTATCTCCTACCTCCACATAGCACCCCTTCTTCTCTTGTTCTTCTCCTAGCCTAAGGAACTAAGAATCCCTTTCAGCTGGCTTGCTAGAGGGTCTTAAAGACTTTTTCTGGAAAATGGGTAAGTACAGGTTACTGTCAACCACCCCTCCACAGGTGTAGCTAAGGGAGAAAGCAGGTCTCAATTTGCCAGCCCTTTGTCTGGAGCCATGCAGTGATTAAAATAAAAATAGAGTCTAGTTAATCCTGTTCAGAGATTGGAATTATCCATATTAGAAGGATTTTGTTCTTTGAAATTGCCTGCTTTGAAGCTGGACGTGGTGGCCCATGCCAGTATTTGGGAGGCTGAGACAGGAGGATGGCAAGTTTGAGGCTAGCCTCAGCAACTTAGCAAGACCCTGTTTCAAAATAAAAAAGGGTTGGGGGTGTAGCTTAGAGGTGGAATGCCCCTGGGTTCAGTCCCTAATACAAAGAAACAAAAGGAAGAAGGAAGGAAGGAAGGAAAAAAGGAAGGAAGGAAGGAAGGAAGGAAGGAAGGAAGGAAGGAAGGGAAGGAAGGAATTTTCCTGCTTGTGTTTCTGCTGTGGTTCGGATATGGTTTCAGTGTGATCCCCAAAGGTTCATGTGTTAGAGGCTTGGTTCTCACTGTGGTAGTGTGGAGGTGGTGGGATCTTTAGGTCAACTGGGGGTATACCAAACCAGAAGTGGGAGCCCATTGTCTCTCTGGCTTCTGGTCTTGCTAAGTGATCTCTTACTCTGTGATCTTGCCATTTGTGGTGTTGAGCTGATGCCAGTGCAATGCTATTTTTTTTTGTGTGTGTGGTACTGGGGATTGAACCCAGGGGCGTTCTACCTCCGCGCTACGCCCCCGGCCCTATTTTTTAGACTTTATTTTGAAACTGGGTCTCACGAAGTTGCGGAGGGCCTCACTAGGTAGAGAGAGAGAGAGAGAGAGAGACAGGGGGGGAGAGAGAGAGAGAGAGAGAGAGAGAGAGAGAGAGCTGAGGCTGGCCGCGAACCCGGATCCTCTGGTCTCCCCCTCCCAAAGTACTGGGATTACAAGCGTGCGCCACCACGCCCAGCTTGCAATGCTCTTGAATGTACAGAACTGTGAGCTAAATAAACCATTTTTCTTTATAAAGTTTTCTGGCCTCAGGTATTTCATTGTAGTAATGGAAAATTGACTAATACAGTTCCTCTGTAGGATTGTAGTTCATCTTCTTTGACTGTGCAGTAAGACTGTCTTCTATTTAAATTCTCCTGGAGTCATCTTGTAGACCTGTTTTGCTGCCAATGTGTAACCTGTTTCCTATTTCGTTCTAATCTCAACTCTTTTCTCCTGAGCACTGGCAATGCCCAATAGGTTAGCCAATAATTAAAAGAGGAAGAGGGGGTTATACTCTTGGAATTTTAGTGGTAAAAACCAAAGGGATTTTAATGGTAAAAACCAGTTGCCCTGTTCTAAGCCAGGGAAATTCTTTAATACAGGTTTCAAGATGCCTCACTAGGCTTCCCCCAACTTCCTCTCAATCCAAACCACCTTACTTTTTTTTTTTTTGGTAATACTTCAACGTAGACTCTGATTCAGCTAGACCAATCTGATTGACATTTCCTTCCCCATGCAATTTCCTTCTCTGAAAAATAGAGCTGGAAGAAGCTGAGACCTGGAAAAGAGAAAAGACTTACCCAGATCATATTTTGGTCCAGGTCTCTTTCTCTAGTATCTCACTTCTCATTCTTGATCCTAAACCATTCTCTTAGGTCCTCCTGCCACCCCAAACCTAGCCTTTTCCTTTCCACTAAAGAGTCCTCAAACCTTCCAAATCTCTCCTGAAGATTCAACTCTAAGAAATCAGACTTTGCTTATCCTCATCTGGCTTGGATCACCCTATTTATTCCCAAATCCTTTCTCCTCTAGGAATAGGGTTATTGACTGTGGGATCATAGACAATTTGATTTAGAGGATCATCTCAGTTGTGTGTGTGTGGGGAGGTACTGGGGATTGAACCCAGGGGTGTTCTACAACTGAGCTATACTCCAGCCCTTTTTATTTTGAAATAGGATCTCACAAAGTTGCCAAGGCTGGCCTTGAACCTGCTATCCTCCTGTCTCAGCCTCCCAAATACTGGGATTACAGATGTGCACCACTGCAACCAGCAATCATCTCATTTTTTAAAAGTGATTAGTCTGAGATCTCTAAACTAATCAAGGGGGAAAGCCAAGCCTAAAACCCAAGACTTTGAGTCCTTAGCTCAAGTTCTTTTTACTACATGGAAATAACTATTTGTGCTTCTTTATCCATATTCTCATATTTCTTTATGAAGTCCATCTTTTTTTAAATCACCATTACCACTACCAGCACTACCATCAAAACCTTAGTTGTTCCCCTAAAGTTATGAGTAATGGTACTTTATAACCATTACTGATTTCCTACCTCCTTAACAGTGTGTGTGTGTGTGTGTGTGTGTTTTACTGGAGATGGAACCCAGGGGCATTCTACCTCCGAGCTACATCCCAGCCTGATTTTATTCTTTTATTTTGAAACAGGGTCTCACTAAATGGCTGAGGCTGGTCTCGAACCTGCGATCCTCCTGTCTCAACCTCCCAAGTACTGGGATTACAAGTATGCACCACCACACCAGGCTAATTTATTTTTTCCTGAGATGGGGGGTGTCTTAGTATGTTGCCCAGGCTGGCCTCAAACTTGTGATCCTCCTGCCTCAGCCTTCCAAGCAGCTGAACCCTTTCTCTCTCTCTCCCTCCCTTCCTTCTTTCAGTCACCTTTCTTTCCATCTTTTCCTTCCTTCTTTTCTTTCTTTCTTTTGTACTATGGGCTGAACCTAGGGACATTCTACCTCTAAGCTACACCCCCAGCCCTAATTTGAAACGGGCTCGCTAAATTGCCAAGGCTGGCCTTGAACCTGCAATCCTTCTGCCTTAGCCTCCCAGGTACTGGGATTACATGTGTGCACCACTGTGCCAAGCTGAACTCTTTCTTTATATCTTAAATGACTGCAGTTTCATCACTCTGTGTGTGCCCACCATGCTCAAGCCTCAAAGAGGCCGGAGTTGGTACAATGGAAGAAGTGTTGCTACTGATGCAGGAAGTCTTAGCATTGCTTTATTCGAAATGTCAACTATCAAAATACAACTTGCTGGTGAGGTGCAGTGGCACACACCTGTAATCTCAGTACTTGAGAGACTGAGACAGGAGGATCACAGGTTCAAAGCCAGCCTCAGCAACATAGCAAGGCCCTGATTCAAAATAAAAACCAAAATAGGACTGGGGGTGTAGCTCGGGGGT
>PVJS01060020.1:0-11350 GCA_004027185.1 Glis glis
TATGTTAACACCAAACTGATACTCATTGTGATGTGAGACTACAATGCACCAATAAAAACATAAAAAAATAAAATAAAAAAATAAAAGTGACTTGGTGGACTCAAAAAAAAAAAGAAGTTAGGAAAATACAAACAGCGAGGGCACTTACAGAATTCTTTGTCATTGTGCAGCCCTTCCTAGCCTGGGATTTTAACCTGGGTTGCATTATCTTTCTTGTGCCTCTTCTTATCTTGCTTTCAAGAGTTCCAGCTGACACTCAACCATTCACTTGTTAGTCTCCTTGGTTACCAATGACTTTCAGTTTTTCATTTGTAGGTTTCTGATGTTAAACAAAACATTTCTCTGCTTTTGTGTTACACTGATAAAGGTTAGTACTAGTGGTTGTGCTTTTGTCTCCAGAAAAGCATTGCATTTTGTTTTTCCAATAAAATCACTACATTAACAAAAGAATAGAAAGACTCACAGGGGTTTTCTTTACTGGAGAGGTTTTATTTCTCTTGTCACAAGATTTCAGAATTTTGACGTTTGATTTAAAACTCTATAAAATCAATCTGGTTGTACAAAAAATAATTTGAGCTGCTCTGCTCAAATAAAACAAACAAGATTACTGCTGCTAATTTTTTGTTGTTGTTTTGTTTCATCCAATATCCCTGAACAGGCTAAATGTGCTTTATGTGATTCCAGGGGAAGTAGGTGAGAGAGGAAGGAGGGAGTGCAGGTGAAAACCCTGTTCCTTAGAGGCATTTATTTTTGCATGATTGCTAAGTACCATTCCACGCAACAGTGAGTTTAAATGAGCTTAACTCAAGTGAATCCATTAGCCTGGTGAAGCCTGGTGTGGGCCAGAGAGTGGGGAAACAGTAACTGGGATGGCTTTTGCTGAGAAATAAATGTCTTCGGGGCTGGGGATGCTTTCAGGGGTGTGACACTGCTGACTCCCTGCTCACAGCCCCTGCTTCTTGGTTTCCCTCAATGTGCCTGGAAGCCCCTGCCCAGAGCTCCCAGCAGAGGCTGACACATGATTCTGAGGGAGTAGGGCATGAATGACACACATGGGCATGCTTCCCCTTTGTGATTCCTGAAGAGGATCTATAACTTTGGCACTTTGAACATTGGTCAGCCTGAGGAGGGCCTTCCCAGAGGAAACCCACAGCATGTGACCATAGATTATGCAGGTCACCCTCCTCACAGCATTCTCCTC
Source organism: Glis glis (assembly GCA_004027185.1). Lineage (NCBI taxonomy): Eukaryota > Metazoa > Chordata > Mammalia > Rodentia > Gliridae > Glis > Glis glis. The sequence goes on from PVJS01060020.1 coordinate 1,202, forward strand.
CCACCTTCCCACCCTTCTCTAGGACTCCTTGAGCTGAGGGGCCGGGGACCCGACTGGCCAAATATCTCCTGATTACAAACCATTTTCAATCATGTTTTATTTTTCTTTTAAGACAGTTAAAATGACTATTTTTTTTTTTTGCGGTACCGGGGATTGAACCCAGGGGCGTTCTACCTCCACGCTACACCCCCGGCCCTATTTTTTATACTTTATTTTGAAACTGGGTCTCACGAAGTTGCGGAGGGCCTCACTAAGTAGAGAAAGAGAGAAAGAGAGAGAGAGCTGAGGCTGGCTGTGAACCCGGATCCTCCGGTCTCCGCCTCCCAAAGTACTGGGATTACAAGTGTGCGCCACCACGCCCGGCCCAGAATGACTATTATTTTTAAAAATTAACAAATGCTGGCAAAGATGTGGAGAAAAGGGAACCCTTATATACTGTTGGTGGGAATGTAAGTTAGTACAGACACTATGGAAAATGGTATGGAGGTTCCTCAAAAAAATAGTAGAACTACCACATGATCCAGCAATCCCACTCCTGGGTATATATCCAAAGGAAATGAAGTCAGTATATAAAAGAGACACCTGCATGCCCATGTTCATTCTAGCACTATTCATAATAGCAAAGATATGGACTCAGTTTTAGTGCCCATCAACGATGAATGGATAAAGAAAATATGGTATAGGTGCACAACAGAGTATTATTCAGCCATAAAAAAGAATGAAATCCTGTCATTTATGGCAAAATGGTTGGAGGACATCATGTTAAGGGATATAAGTTATACACAGAAAGACAAGTATTGCATCTTCTCTCATATGTAGAAACTTAAAAAGAGTCAACCTGAAAGTAGAAGAGGGATAAGAGTAATTACTGGGGACTAGGAAGGGTAGAATAAGGGTGGATGGACATGATCAATGCACAATGTATGCATATGGAAATATTACAGTGAATCCCATTAGTTTGTACAATTGTACAATGTGTTAACAATAAAATAACTATAAAAAGATATCACACAGACATTCTAATTCCCCATGTGGGTATCTTCACATTCTGCTGCTCTTTTAAAGAAAGGTCATTGTGTGTACCACTTCCCTGTGGAGCCCAAGTTACTTACATCTCTTAACTTCTGATTCTTCACAAGTCCACACCTAAACCAAAAAATATGTCTGGCTATAAAGTCCTGGCCTCTCATTTATCTTTTTGAAAGGGCATTACTAGAAGTCTGACTGATTTTCATGGCTCAGTTTCTCCATATGTACCTTTTCATTTTACTCTCAATCATGCATAATCTAGCAGAACATAATACATGCAAAGCAGTCTTACATGTATACTAGTTGATATTATGAACCTCTCCACATGGTTCTTAAGCATCAAAATATTCCATCACCAACAGTTTTCCAACTAAGTATTCTTTAAAACAAACAGTTTTCCAACTAAGCATGCTTTAAAACCAGTAACAGTTTGTACAACTTGTCTTTGAAGAATTCAGAATAAATGAAATGCTGCCCAAGGGAATTTTACTTCCAAAGACTTGCTCTGGTAAGCCCACCTATCGATATTATCTAATGTTCTAAGGCACAGTAGCTGATGACATTGGAAAGGCCAAGTTTAAGCAAGTCATTGGTTGAAATTCATTCTGAGGATTAAAAATTAAAGCCAGGTTTTTAAAAAGTTTCTTTTGGATATGCAGTCAAGTTTAAACAGCTACCATTTCTTTATTGTCTAATATGTGTATAGATTTTACAGATTGAATCCTCATAGCAGCCCTGTGAGGCAGACAGTACTCTAATTTTATTGAAAAAAATTAAGGATTATGTAACTAATTTGTTTGCCAAATACATAAAGGTGGTTGGAATATTGGTCAGTGAAAATTGGTCTGGTTCCAAATCTCACGGCCTTTCCAATGCAGTTGGTGCACGTGTGTGTGTGTGTGTGTGTGTGTGTGTGTGTGTGTACATGCGCGTGCTCTCTCTCTTTCCCTCTCTCTCTCCCTTTCTCCCTCTCTCCCTGTCTCCCTCACTTCCTCTCTCTCTTATTCTGACCTAGCTTCTGCCCCTCCATGTCCTTCTCTAGAGCTTCCTTCCTAATGTATCAACTTCCCCTTCCTCAGCTCGGAGGTCATAGCTTTAAACTCTCCCTTCCTACAGTGTTGAAAACTTCTACAATCACATTCAACTTCAATTGTTGTAAAAATAGTAAATCCTCAGTTTCAACAATTGAATAATATCCCATTTTATTTGGCTACTAATTTGCCAGTAGAAAGCAATTATAATGATATGTGAGCCTGCTTAATCAAGTATTTTTCCAGAGATACTAGTACAATTACTTTCAATGCTATGACTTTGGCAGAAAAAAATGAGGTCATAATATTAAATCATAAAGTTCTCATTAGAAAAAATAACATGATATCAGTAAAATTATGAAGAGTTTTCAAATTTCTTGCTGCTTTGCAGTTAGAATTGCTTGGTATTTAGTGCTGACTTGGTCAAATAATATTCATACAACATTTTATGCACCATTAAATATATGTGCATGTATATATATAAACATATATTCCTGCAAATTCTTAGTTCTGACTTATTTTAAAGTGGTTCCCAGACCCTACTTTCAAAAAATCTGGAAGAAACTAAAGAAAAAGCACAATAGACATTACTTTGTTGGATCCTCAAGACAGATGTGTTGGGTAGAAATTGGTTACAGTTCATGAGGTCCCACCTTCTACACTATCGGGTTACCTGAGCACACCATGCACTCAGAGGGTCCTTGGCCTTTGCATATGACCTTCCTGTGTCTGGGACCCCCTTCTGCTCTCTGCCTGATGAAGCCCCACACATCCTTCAGGGCCAGCTTGGGGTAGGCAGAGCACACTATCCTCTCTTTGCTAAAGCACCCTTGGCTTACTCTAATATTTGGCATGTGCCACATTGAAGATAGTAGGTTCTACACCTATCTGTGCCGCCACAGACTATTGGTTCTTCCATGGCAGGCTTCATCTCATATACCCAGCCCCTCTCCCAGTCCCTAGAACTTAGGAGGTTCCTCCTAAATATGGCACACAGGTTGTAGAGCCAGGATCTGGACCACCATCATCCAAGAGCCATCCAGTTCTTTTTCCCTCACACCAGAAACATCCCAATGAGAAAGGCCTCATTGTCACTTTCTTCCTGATCATTATGAACTGATTCCTTCTAGCCTTCTCGTTTCCCACCCTTCTTGTTTAATTGAAATTGATATTCAGCAACTAATCGGTTCACCATCTGCTTTGTCAGCACAACCAGCCTAGTTTTACCCATCTCCAATTCCAGGCTAAGATCTCTTCCCAATCAATCTTGGCTTGGACAAATAATGGATTTTTTCCCTCTGTCAGTATAGGGGAGGATATTAGTCATGCCATGCTGCCTGTTTGTACTATGCCAAGTCGTCTATTTCTATCATCTGGAGGCAAATTTAGCAGAAGGTACATGATTTGTGTGTCAGAGCAGGTTAGAGAGTTGCTATATAAACAACCCAGTGTGAACTTCCTATTCACCTTCTGTTGTATGTGAAGGCATAAGGAAGTAGGTTACTCTCTAGGCAGTGTCAATTAAATCATCCTTGAAGACTTTCATCTTTGCCTTGAAGGTTATATTTATAGTCATATTTGCATAGCTTTTTTTCTTTTTTAAAAAAATTACACGTTTGGCCTCACAACAGCCCTTTAGGTATCCGTATTTGTCTCATTTTGCTTGCTGCATAGAAAAAAATATTTTCCCAAGGTCACATACTCCATCGTAGACCATTTTGTCTGTTCCTCTTTTCATTACACTAGACCACGTTCCTTAAAAGTAGATGCCACATATTTTTATATTACACTTAAGAATGTAAACTTCCATGGTTTAAATCTCAAAATTGGTGCCAGCAGTATGCTGGCAATGTGATCATGCATATATCACATTTCTATTAGTAGCACAGCTAACTTTCTTAAGGGATGGATATCTAAGTATCAAGATCATATGAGCACTGATATCAGGAAGGCTTAGGGATACAGTGAAGTAGTGGTCATCCATGAGGTTTCTGAACCTGGCACAATAAGCATTCAAGTGATAACGAGCATTAAGATAATGCTCAGGTTCTCATCAGGTGGTGTTGGAAGGTGAAGATGTGGATGTAAACTACCCAGAGAAACTTTGTTGGTCTCTAGAAGTGTCACTGTCCTGGATGAGGAATGGGAAGGTAGCTGCCTTGCCCATTCCACCCAAGCATCCTCTTTCTTGGAGTTGTTTCCCCCAAATAGTTACCACATCGATGGCAATATTGCCAACAAACTGACCTGACTCGTTTTAGACCCCCATTGAGAGAGAAGATCCTCTTTGGTCCTAGTTTCCTTGTTTGAGAGGGAAGAACTTTTAACTATTTCCATGTTATTTTGAGATGAAGACAAGGAAATGTAATTGGTAACTCCAACTGTGTTTCCTTCATACCAAAAAGACACTTAGAACTTTGGGAGCAGGACATAACTTGTGGTTGTATTTTATGGTTCAGTTTTGGTGATGTGTTCAAATTGAAGTATATTAGCACTCATGGTATGCCTTTACTGTTCCAGGCATTTTTCGGAGATTATATCTTTTAATCCTTCAGAGGACCCCATGATGTAGGTGCTATCACTAATTCCCACTTTTTAGATGAAGACACTGAGCACAATGACCCTTGATAACTTTTCCAAGGTTACATAGCTGATAAATAGAGGTACCTAGAGTCAAATTCAGGCATCTTGGCTTGTAAGCCAACTGTCTCAGAACTATGTCCCTCATGAGATGTGGTAGGTGATGTTCAGCTTCCAGAACAAGGTCTAAGCTTTATGAGCACTTGGTAGAATGTTTGTTGGATGGATTCTACAAAGAGTGAGCAAATGAATGGACATTGAACAGCCTGCAGAAATGGAAAATGAGTGTTTGGGATGATGGACCTATCTTTGTTCCTGGAGGTCTTTTAATTTACACCTCCTGAATTTGGAAACAGGATCTTCTCAAATGTCGGCTCAAAATAATTTAAGGCCAAAATCTCTGTATGGCTGCTATTAGGTCATGAATTTTTAAAGTTTTGAATCAAAATGTACCATTTACCGGAAACACTCAAGACATTTGAAGCTGACACTCTCACAGTTATCTCAAATGTCATGACCATCTGTGTTTAGCACACTTTATTCTGTACCATGATTTACTTAAGGCCCAATTCTTCAAGCAGTCTCACAAATTCAACCATGATCAGCACTTTTTAAAAATAGTGTTTGTTCATATGTTTATTCTGCCAATGTTAACTTCAGTGTATAAAATAAAATAATAACCTTAACCACAAACTCAAGAAATTGAAAGTTTTCTAGTTCATCTTCCTGAGTTCCTAGTCGAACTTGTTTAGGGTGCATATGAATTGGAATCTGAAATGCTTTATGGATTTTTAGAGTAATCATTTTAACCACATACTATATAAAAGACCCACTTGTACACTAAGACAGAAAACACATGTGGAAGAGCAAGTTTAGGAAACAACTCTGTGTGTGTGTGTGTGTGTGTGTGTGTGTGTGTGTGTACTTCAAGATGCCTCAAATACAGTAGTAGTCTCTTTCTCCTCGTTCAGGCCCAAAACGTGTTTTTCTGGTCAGGCACCTTTCCTCATAATGAGGATTCAAGGATAGAGGCACCTATACTCTGCTTCCACTATCTCCTATGCCAGGGTTGGCAAACTTTTTCTTTTTCTTTTTCTTTTTCTTATTATTTATTTATTTATTTATTTATTTATTTTTGCGGTACTGGGGATTGAACTCAGGGGCATTCTACCTCTGAGCTACACCCACAGCCATATTTTTTATTCTTTATTTTGAAACAGGGTCTCACTAAGTAGCTGAGGCTAGCCGCAAAGCTGTGATCCTCCGGTCTCAGCCTCCCAGGTACTGGGATTACAAGCATGCGCCACCACTCCTGGCAAGCTTTTTCTTTAAAGGTCCAAATAGCAAATATTTTAGACTTCACAGGACATGTGGTCTATTGCAACTTCTCCACTCTTGTAGTGGTAGCCAAGAAAGCAGCCATAGATAATGACTGAACATAGATGTGTTCCAATAAAACTTTATTTACAAAAACAGGTAGCAGGCCAGATTTGTCCCACAGGCTGTAGTTTCCTGACCCCTACCCTTGGGTCTCTGAATTTTCTGCCTGGCATGAGAAGAGAGGATAGTGAACACACTCTTTTCTGAACCACCTTGTCCTAAGAGTATCACGTATCACTTCCATTGGAGAGAATTAACCTCATGGCTTCACCTAGATGTACTGGTGCCTGGGAAATGTAGTCTCAGACTGGAAAGCCACTTCCCCACAACAACACTGCATCATGGGAGAGACACAGATCCCTGATAGACACTTAGCCATCTCAGCCATAGGCACATCGCAAACATAGCAATAATCCTGCTGATCCTGTAAAGGGAATGCACATTGATTCACATTTCTGAACAACAATAGCATATTTGTGGAGATAAATATTAGCACTTACTCGCTAGTCTGCTGGTTATAAATTTCTTGGCTCAGATGTATAAGACTGCTATTATAAAACTAGTTTTCAAAAGAGGTAATCCATTCTATGTCAGAAATAATAGGGCATGTTTTTATTGAAGCACTGTTGTTCCTACAAATGTAGCATATAATGGAAAGTAGTGGTTTGTGTATCTATAATTACTTATCGGCTTTCCTTATAGTTTTCACCAGAACAGTCAGCAGGTGGGTCTACCATGAAGGTCATATGTTGAATGGTTTCCATGATTGAAGTGTTTTCTTTGGAGAGGCAGAAAATATAGTTCAGAGATATTTTAAGCAAATTTTAATAATGAGTCCATTTAATTAAAAATACAACTATATTGAGTTTTTATTGTAAAAAATCCAGTTCATAAATTGTCTGAAAGAAAATGTAATCTTTCAATTAAGATTTCCATGTGTTTTATCTTTACTCAAAGATGAGTTATTTCAGAGAAAAGAATGACCTATCTCTGATGGACTTGTGGATGAGAAAAATAATTGATCTTTTTTCAGTGTCTAGATTGACAGGTGTCTTCATAATCTCTTAACTAGCAGAAGGCTGCCTGACTCTGACAGTGTGAGGTGGTGATTTCCCCTGTTGCTCATCTCTTCTGTCTCTTGCTCAGAGTTCTCCTGTGAGTATAAAACCACGAACTCTGAACTCATTGCAACCGTACCTTGCTTTACCTTTACAAATTTTATGAAAAGCCTTTAAATCGCTTCTGATGAAACCTTTTGAAAGGTGCAAATTCCCAATCACAGATCCCCTCCTATAATTATCCATTTTCGTGGGGGAAAGATTGTTAATTGACTTGCATGGCACTCATTACATATGAGTACATAAAGGTGTTTTATGGTGGCTGTGCCCACATTCTTGTCATCACAAATCACTTTCACGCTCCCTGCCTGCATTAAACATCACATGCTATGGGCCATTGCTGTCATTTTATAGATTTGACTTTTCAAGGCTCACATCCCAGCGGCTGCTTCCATCCTCCTGGGTGTTTATGCCTATAATTTAGATTAGCTGCCCCAGCAGGATCAATGTTGTCTGGGTGATGAACTTGTGGTCAGGTTAGGTGATCTCCCTGTAAAGCCTCCATAATTGGATCAACTGTCAGCATAGCTAATATATGCTATCCGTTTAGTATACAACATTGAACTTGTCAAAACAGCCAAGGGTAAATAGTAACTAAGGTTAACATGCCATTATATTTGCAATTGACAACTTAGAGGAGTACTTAAAGAAATACAAGGAAAAATGATATATTTTTCCACTATATGGTCATATAGTGGTATCAAGTGCTGGCTCCAATTCTAACTAGTTGTGCAAACTTGAACAAATACCTTAGCCTCAGGTTTCAGCCTCAGTTTTCTCATCTGAAAAAGAAAGACATTAATAGTCCCTGTGTATTCAGGACCTTCTAGGAACTAAGTGCTGAAATAGCTGCTCTCTAACCCATCAAGACATTGTTAAACTTCTTTTTCTCTTCTAATATCAATGTACTATTTCACTTGAAAGAATTATTTGTTCCTTCTGTTACTCTTATAGATTATGATGAGAGTACTAAAGAGCTGGTAGTGCAAGCAAGTGGGAGAATGTGTCTTTTTAAATATCTTTTCTTTTTTCCCTTTTTAAATTTCCAAGTGTTTTTATTAGGGGGTACAATAGTTGCTTATGCAAATTTCCTCTAAGCTAGCATGTATGCAGGACTAACATTTAGCCAGGCAATAGGCACAGGAAGGGCCAAACTGATGGGTGGGCCGCTTGGCTTTTTATGGCTGTATTCCTTCTGACTTACTGGTAACCATGCTGAGATGCCAGATATTTTTAATATCATCCCAGGATTAATTATCTGGGCTCACACAGTTCCTGTCGTGTAGCTGCACTAGTCATCTTGTTTTATGATCTATCTGATAGATAGTCAGTAGCCAGACTGGGGAGTTCTTGGGACCAGAGTTCATATCCTGGGTCATCTTTGTAGCCTCAGTTCCTAGCACAGTGAATGTGTTTAATAAATGCTTACATGAATTAATAGGGGACTAAGGAGTGAGTGACATGAAACCAAGGCTAGGAGAAATCAATAATCTTTCTAAGGTCACCTTCTAGAAAGTGGTACAGCCAGCTCAGATTCCCCTCCTGCATCTTCACAGGTGATGAGGTAATTAGCATCATAAGATTATGAATATGCCTAACACATAGTGGGGATTTAAATATTTGATTCTTCTCCTCCTCTACCCAAGTGTAGTTAAGGACCTCAGTCCTGAGCCTTTATTTTCAAATCACTACTTAATCTAGCCTTGGCATCTGTGGACACTTTGCCAATTCATCCTGAATCATCATGGAGTTCCTGCAATTTTCCTTCACCTACATGTTTTCTCCTCTTCTATCATCTTGTTGATCCAAGAAATGGCTTCATATTGTTGCCCTGCTCTTGAGAGCATCCAGGCAATCAGGATTCCTGCATCTTTTTCTCTATCTAATCAGTAGGGGGGGTCACTTTTCAGCATGTCTCTCAGAGGACTGTTCTTTATTTATAATCTGAATGAAATAATGCCCCCCTTTCACTTAATCTTTGATGTTTATCCTCTGTAGCTATAGCTCACTTACTTACTGATTAATTTACATTTATGTATGAATCCCATTATGAAATTCCAGAGACCCCCCTGCAAGTTCACAGCCTGCCTTCCATTTAAGCTTTATATTTTAAAGAGCTGGGGAATCCAAAGTAAATCAGAATTAATTTTTTAAAAACATTCAAGAAAAATATAAACAGGGATTATATACTGACCAGGTGATATAGCCACACATATTATAAAGTTCTTGGGAAACACTAAGTTAGCATCGTTTTGTTTGACTTCAGTTCCAACAATAGAATACTAAATATAAAATAATTTGCTTTTCTCTGTAGCATGTGTTCTCCCCTAACACTTTTTGCAGGATTGCTGGCTTTCTGTAATCTTGTGATTAAAATGGCTGGTGCATGATCAGAGATCTTTGTAATCAAAAGCAACATGCAGGGAGCCTTCTGGTTGATAGTTACTACCCATCTTTGCACCTTTGCCTTGTGCATTGCATGAAATCTGAGCTCCAGTGGAGCCAGATGTGATGCTTTCCAGTGTTTTCCAAAAGCAGTATGCATTAGACTGCGAGTGGGGACAAGTTTTTGCTTTCAGGAAATAGGCATGCACATGTGGAACAATAAGACAATAGTCCAAAACGGTCTGCTCATTGCCCACAAGAGACTGTGAGTGCTGCTTGAGTCTATAAGACACTGCCCATGAAAAACTGTAAAAATAAATGTTTTTTTAACTTTTTTTGTTCATTTATTGGTGCATTGTAAATTATAATTATACATTTTGATATATGTCAGGGTATGAACATCATACATGCACCCATTGCACATTTCGCCCTCCCTCCAATCCCACCCTATTCCCTCCCCCTTCCCTCCCTTTCATGCTCCAGATAGTGATTGAGTCTTATAGGTTTGTGTATGTACATCATGTGCTATAGTGTGTTTCCCTCCACTCCCCGCCCAACTCCCTCAGTTAGGTCACCTTCTTTGTCCATCTAAAGATTTCTTCTTCTTCCTTTCTAAGTCCCTTCTA
>PVJS01060021.1:0-11350 GCA_004027185.1 Glis glis
CTAATGACACACCTCAAGGATCTTGAAAAACAGGAACAGTTGCAGCCCAAAGCCAGTAGAAGGCAGGAGATAACTAAAATCAGAGCAGAAATTAATGAAATAGAAAATAAAAAAACAATACAAAGAATCAACAAAACAAGAAGCTGGTTCTTCGAGAAGATTAACAAGATTGACAAACCACTAGCTAACCTAACCAAAACAAGGAGAGAATCAACGCAAATTACCAAAATCAGAAATGAAACGGGATATCACCACAGATAGTGGAGAAATCCAGAGGATCATAAGAAGCTACTTTGAAAACTTATTTTTTATACTTTATTTTGAAACCGGGTCTCACAAAGTTGCGGAGGGTCTCACTAAGGAGAGAGAGAGAGAGAGAGCTGAGGCTGGCCGCGAACCCGAATCCTGCGGTCTCCACCTCCCAAAGTACTGGGATTACAAGGGTGCGCCACCACGCCCGGCCTATTTTTTAATTTGGAAACGGTCTCACTAAATTGCTGAGGGTGGCTTCAAATCTGCTATCTTCCTGTTTTAACCTCCCAAGTACTAGGATTACAAGCTTGTGCCACCACGCCCAGTGAGACCTTATTTCAAAATAAAATAGGGGCCTGCCGTGGTAAATTGCTCCTGGGTTCAATGCCTATTCCCACATACGCACATGCGCACACACACACACAAAATGTATTCTTGTCTTGCCCTAAAGGAAGTGCTCATTTTTATGAGAGCTAGAGAGATTACTGACGGTTTGCAGAGGATGAAGGATAAATACATTTATTTATTTTTTTGTGGTACTGAGGATTGAACCTAGGGCATTCTACCTCTAAGCTACACCCCAGCCCTATTTTATTTTAATTTACATATATATATATATTTTGTGGTACTGGAGATTGAACGCAGGGGCCTTCTACCTCCAAGCTACACCCCCAGCCCAATTTTATTTTTTATTTTGAAACGGGGTCCTTTTGTCTTGGCCTCCCAAGTACTGGGGTTTCAAGCTTGCGCCACCATGCCTGGCACTTATTTTTTGAGGGCCTTGCAAAGTTGCCACGGCTGGCCGTGAACCTGCGCTCTTCCTGTCTCAGCCTCCCATGGATGGATACATTTAAAAAGTAGAAATTGGGAGGTGAGACAGGATTGTAGATTTGAAGCCTCAGAACTTAGTGAAATTGTAGGAGGTTTTGAAATAAGATTAAGACTAATTTAGCTCTTTTTTAGATGTTTAATTTGGAGTAACTAATGTTAAGGGACTATTGTCAATGTTGTAGTTAAGAGTTAGAAAATGCTGAACTTTAATCCCCAGTACCACAAAAAAAAAAAGAAGAAAGAAAGAAGGAAGGAAGGAAGGAAGGAAGGAAGGAAGGAAGAAAAGGAAAAGATACCGTGATTACTATCATGGATAGTGTATTTGTGCAGCCTAACATTTCTTTCTTTCCTTTCTTTTTTTTTAATTATTGCTACTTTTTTGGTACTGGAGATTGAGAGGCATTCTATCTCCAACCTACACCCCCAGCCCTATTTTATATTTTGTTTTGAAATGGTCTCGTTAAGTTGCTGAGGGACCTTGCCAAGTTGCTGAGGCTGGCCTCAAACTTCTGATCCTCCTGTCTCAGTCTCCCAAGTACTGGGATTACAGGTGTACACCACCATCCCCAGCTTATTTTTTATTTTGAAACAGGGCCTTACTAAATTGTGGAGCACCTCAATAAGCTACTAAAACTGGCCACAAACCCAGCTTCACAAGTATTAGGATTACTGACGTGCACCACCACACCCAGTGATGCAGCATAACATTTCTTTTTTAAAAAAACAAGCTGGGTATGGTGGCACACGCTTGTAATCCCGGTACTTGGGAAGTCGAGACTGGAGGATCACAGGTTCACAGCCAGCCTCAGCAACCTAGTGAGGCCCTCCGCAACTTAGTGAGACCATGTTTCAAAATAAAAGATAAAATTGGGCTGGGGGTATAGCTCAGAAGTAGAATGCCCCTGGGTTCAATCCCCAATACCACATACACACACAAAAATTAAAGCTTTCCCCTCTGCCCCCCTCCTTTTTTATGTGTATGGTGCTGGGGATTGAACCATGCCTGGCTTCTTTCCATTTTTGATTTTTGAGAATGAGGCAAGTTCAAATATGGATTTTAAAAATTTAGTTCATAGCCGGATGTGGTGGCGCATGCTTGTAATCCCAGTACTTGGGAGGCTGAGACAGGAGGATTGCAGGTTCAAGGCCAGCCTCGGCTACTTAGTGAGGCCCTCCACAACTTAGTGAGACCCTGTTTCAACATAAAGAATAAAAAATCGGGCTGGAGCTGGGCGTGGTGGCGCACGCTTGTAATCCCAGTACTTTGGGAGGCGGCCAGCCTCAGCGCGTTCTCTCTCCCCTCTCTCTCTCTCTCTCTCTCTAGCGAGGCCCTCTGCAACTTCGTGAGACCCGGTTTCAAAATAAAGCATAAAAAAAAAAATAGGGCCGGGGGTGTAGCGCGGAGGTAGAACGCCCCTGCGTTCAATCCCCGGTACCGCAAAAAAAAAAAAAAAAATCGGGCTGGGGGTGTAGCTTGGAGGTAGAATGCCCCTAGGTTCAATCCCCAGTACCGCCAAAAAATAAATTTGGTTCATTATTATATTACCATTATTATTATTGTTGTTGCTTGTGGTATTGGGAATTGAACCCAGGTGTACTCTACCACTGAGCTACATCTCTGGCCCTTTTTATTTTATTTTGAGACAGTGTCTCACTAAGTTGCTGAGGTTGGCTTCCAACTTGTGATTCTCCTGCCTCAGCCTCCTGAGTAGATGAAATTGCAGTCCTGTGCCACTGAGCCCTGTTCATCATCATCATCGTCATTATTTTACTGTAGATGCTTCTCTAGGAGGGATTCTTGTTAACCGAGCCTTAGTAAACTAGAATATTGCTGGGTGCAGTGGTGGACGCCTGTAATCCTAGAACTTGGGAGATGAGACAGAAGAATTGCAGGCTTGAGGCCAGCCTTAGCAACTTAGCGAGACCCTGTTTCAAAAATTTTTGGGTGGGAGGTACTGGGGATTGTACCCCAGGACATTCTACTTCTGAGCTACAGCCCCAGCCCTATTTTTTAAATTTTTTTAATTTTTTGGAACTGGGGATTGAACCCAGGAGCATTCTACCTCCAAGCTACACCCCCAGCCCTATTTTTTATTTTTAATTTGAAACAGTCTCGCTAGGTCAATGAGAGTCTCACTACTTGCTGAGGCTGTCCTTGAACCTGTTATCCTCCTGTCTCAGCCTCCCAGTACTGGGATTACAGGCAAGCTCCACCAAGCCTGGCTTATTTTTTATTTTGAAACGGTCTCACTAAGTTGCTGAGGCTGGCCACAGACCTGAGGTCCTCCTGTCTCAGCCTCTCAAGTACTGGGATTACAAGCGTGCACCACTGCACTCAGCTCTGTTTCAAATATTTAAAAAAAATAAATAAAAAGGTGTGTAGGTCAGCGGTAGAATGCCTCTGGGTTCAATCCTCAGTACAAAAAAGAAAAAGAAAACTAGAATATTCATTTTCTGCTTTTTGATGATATGTGGAAATTTTTACCAAGTTATGGATAAGTTTACTTTTGCATATCTCTATATAATAAAAATAGGAAAAGCTTTGTCTTTATTTTACCAAGAGCATCAAATAAGATCAAATTAGATAGACACTATTCCTAGTTCTAGATACCTTTATTTTGATTGCCATGTGTTTACCCCTCTCTTGATCTGCTCTACACTGGGCAAGTATATATGGCTTCTTAGGCATTTGCTTAGTACACTGTGAATGGGCCAGTTAAAGATAATCTGTTTTTTTTTTCCTGGTACTGGGGATTGAACCCAGAAGTGTTCTACTCTACCTCTGAGCTACATACACCTCAGCCTTTTTTAGTTTTTGTTTTGAAATAGGGTCTTCCTTGGTTGCTAAGAGTCTCACTACATTGGTGAGGCTGTCCTTGAACCTGTGATCATTCTGTCTCAGCCTCCCAGGTACTAGGATTACAGGCCTGCACCACCATGCCCAGCTATTCATCGTTTGTTTTTGTGGTACTGGGGATAGAACTCAGGGACATTCTACCTCGGAGCTATACCCCTAACCCTGATTTTTATTTTTTGTGGTACCGGGGATTGAACCCAGGGGCGTTTTACCTCCGAGCTACATCCCTGGCCCTATTTTTTACACTTTATTTTGAAACCAGGACTCACGAAGTTGCGGAGGGCCTCACTAAGTAGCTGAGGCTGGCCAAGAACCCGGATCCTCCGGTCTCCACCTCCCAAGTACTGGGATTACAAGCCCAGCTCCTGTTTTGTTTTTTATCTTTACTCTTTGTTGTTGTTGTTGTTTTTAATGCTACTGGGGATGGAACCCAGAGGCATTCTACCTCTACCCTAGCCTGATTTTTTTCTTTTTAATCTGGAAACAGGGTCTTGCTAGGTTGTTGAGAGCTTTGCTAAGTTGCTAAGGTTGGCTTCAAACCTGCTATCCTCCTGTCTCAGCCTCCCAAGTACTAGGATCACAGGTGTGTGCCACCATGTTATTTTTTTTATTTTGAAAGAGAGACCAGCTAGGCTGCTGAGGCTGTCCTCAAATCTGTGATCCTCCTGTCTCATCCTCCCGAGTACTGGGATTAAAAGGATGCGCTACCTTGCCCAGCTTATTGTTTGTTTTTTAATCATAGTAAATGCATATAACATAAAATTTACCTTTTTTTTCCAGTACTGGGCATTAAACCCAGGGGTATTCTACCACTAAGCTACACCCCCATCCCTTTTTATTTTTTATTTTGAAGTAGGGTCTCACTAAATTACTGGGTCTGGCCTCAAACTTGGAATCCTCTTGCCTCAGCCTGCTGAGTCAATGGGATTATAGGTGTGTGTCACTGTTCCTAGCCACCTTTACCTTTTGTTTTGTTTTATTTATTTATTTATTTATTTATTTATTTTTGCGGTACAGGGGCTTGAACCCAGGGGCATTCTACCTCCGAGCTCCCAGGGGGATTTTACCTCCAAGCTCAACTTCCAGCCCCTCCCCTTTTTTGATACAGGGTCACAGAAATTGCCGAGGCTAATTGTGAACCTGCGATCCTCCTGTCTCTGCCTCCCAAGTACTAGGATTACAGAGTGTGCTTGATCCACCATGCTGGGTCACTATCACTTTTTTTTTTTTTTTTTTTTTTTGGTTCTGGGGATTGAACTGAGGGGAATTCTACCTCTGAACTACATCCCCACCCCATTTTATTTTTTATTTTGAAATAGTCTCCCTAAGTTGCTGAGAGTCTTGCTAAATTGCAGAGGCTGGTCTCAAACCTGCAATCCTCCCATCACAGCCTCCTAAGTACTGGAATTACAGTATTGGTGAGCCACCATGCCAGCTCGCTGGTGAACAAACATGCCGGCTCACCATTACCATTTTTAAGCATGTAGTTCAGTAGTGCTAAGTATATTCACATTGTTTTGCAGTCAATATCCAGAACTTTTTCAACTGGCAAAACTAGTTGTACCAATTATATAACCACTCCCCATTCCCCTTATTGTTTTAATTGTGTATGAGTATGCTTTTGTCAGTAAATACATATATATGGTATTATATTTCATCTCTTTTTGAAAGGATAATAACATGCATGAAACAAAATTGAAATGATACCACTGTGTTATTCAATGAAAATAGCAAGTCTTTCACTGCTGTCCTCGTAGACTCTCTTCTGGAAGTAATCACCTTCCCCAGTTTCTAGTCAATTGTGTCTACTTATTGGTAAGCTTAAGTACCTATACTTCACTGTTCTTAAATTTTTGTTAATATAAATGCACTGAAATGAGTATCTGTATAGTTAGAATTATAAGCAATTTATTAATTATTTTCTTAAGATAAATCCTTCAAAGAAGTATTTCTGCCTGGGCTAGGTGGTGCACACCTGTAATCATAGCTACTTAGGAGGCTGAAGCAGGAGGATCACAAGTTTGGGACTAGCCTGGGCAACTTAGTGAGACCCTGTCTCAAAATAAAATATCAAAAGGGCTGAGGATGTAGCTCAGTGGTAGAGTGCCCTGGGTTTAATCCCCCAGTAACATACACAAGAAGTATTCTTTTTTTTTTCCTCTGTTTTGGTACTGGGGATTGAACCCAGGGGCATTCTGCCTCCAAGCTACACCCCCAGCCCTATTTTTAAAATTTATTTATTTATTTTTATTTATTTATTTTTTTGGTACTGAGGATTGTACCCAGAGATATTCTACCTCCAAGTTATACCCCCAGCCCGATTTTATTTCTTATTTGGAAACAGGGCCTCACTGAGTTGCCAAGGCTGGCTTCGAATCTGTGATCCTCCTGTCTCAGCCTCCCAAGTACTGGGATTACAAGTGTGCATCACCATGCCCAGCTCTTTATTTTTATTTTGAAACAGGGTCTCACTAGGTTGATGAGAGTCTCACTACTTGCTGAGGCTGTCCTCGAACCTGCAATCCTCCTGTCTCAGCCTCCCAGGTACTGGGATTACAAATGTAATCCCACCACACCTGGCTCACAAGAAGTAGTCTGGATCAAAGTACATAAAAATTTTGGAGGCTTTTGATGCACACTGTCAAATTCCATGCAGAAGTGTTGTGGCATTTCTTTATCCTACCAAAGTATATGCTAACATCAGGAAGAATTTAATAAATGATTTTTAGAACCCTCCTTACATACCTCTTTTTGCTGAAACCAACTTCTTTATTGATGATTGTTACTCCTTTTTTTCTCTTACCAAAAGGTTCTCTTAAATGTTTTCTTGGAACCTTAAAAATGGAAATGGCAGAAATGACTGGCGTGTCACTGAAACGTGGATGCTTTGCTGTCGAAGATAATGACAATATGGCCCCAGCTGAGGAGACAAAAAAACAAAAGGTCTCAGAATGCTGTCTGACCCAAGGTCAAGTTGGGCTAGATAATGACTGTCTACCAAGCAGAGAAAATGAGCCTGGGCCACAAGAAGCTGTAGGTGCAGGGGAAGGTAAAAAAAATTCTGATGCTAAGTTGGAAGAAGAGGAGGAAGATGGCCTTTCAGAGGAGGTTGAGGAGGAGGAGGAAGCAGAGAGTTTTGCAGACATGATGAAGCATGGACTTACTGAACTTGATGTAGGCATCACCAAATTCGTAAGTTCTCATCAAGGATTCTCAGGAATCTTAAAAGAAAGGTATGTTATTGTATGTATACAGTTATTTTAGTTGTATTAGTTTTTTTTAGAAAGAAATCAACACTATAGTCTTCAATTAGTTTTCTGACCCCAAAGATTATTTATATTTACGGTCAAAAAAGAATAGGATGAAGGAGAGCCCCCTAGCTGGGCATGGTGGCATGTGCCTGTAATCTTAGTACTTGGGAGGCTGAGACAGGAAGAGTGCAGGTTTGAGGCCAGTCTTAGCAATTTAGCAACACCCTCAGCAACTAAGTGTTTCAAAATAAAGAATAAAAAGGGCTAGGAGTATAATAAATTCTTTTAAACAATTTCAAGTTTTCCCATGAATTTATCTTATAATCTTAAAACCCTTCATCGAATATACCACATCTACAATAAAAAATAAAATAGGGCTGGGGGTATAGCTTGGAGGTAAAATACTTCTGGGGTTCAGTCCCCAGTATTGACAAAAAAAAAAGAAAAGAAAAGATAAAAGTTCTCTGAACCTCAGAATCATATATAAAATGGGTACCTTAGCTGGGTATGGTGGTATATGCTTGTAATCCCAGTACTTGGGAGTCTGAGACAAGAGGATTGCAGGTTCGCGTCCAGCCTCAGCTACTTAGTGAGGCCCTCCGCAATTTAGTGAGACCCTGTTTCAAAATAAAGAATTAAAAATAGGGCTGAGGGGCCGGGCGTGGTGGCGCACGCTTGTGATCCCAGTACTTTGGGAGGCGGAGACCGGAGGATCCGGGTTCGCGGCCAGCCTCAGCTCTCTCTCTCTCCCCCTGTCTGTCTCTCTCTCTACCTAGTGAGGCCCTCCGCAACTTCGTGAGACCCGGTTTCAAAATAAAGTATAAAAAAATAGGGCCAGGGTTGTAGCGCGGAGGTAGAACGCCTCTGGGTTCAATCCCTGGTACCGCAAAAAAAATAGGGCTGAGGGTGTAGCTCCGAGGTAGATTGCCCCTGGGTTCAACACCCAGTACTACAATAAATAAATAAATAAATAAATAAATAAATGAAAATGGGTACCTTGATGGAGTTATTGAGATAATTGTAAATAATATATGTAATGTATTTATTTATTTACTTATTTTATTTATTTATTTATTTATTTATTTTTGCGGTACTGGGGATTGAACCTGGGGCATTCTACCTCCAAGCTACACCCCCAGCCTTATTTTGTTCTTTATTTTGAAACAGGGTCTCACTAAGTTGCAGAGGGACTCATTAAGTAGCTGAGGCTGGCTGCGAACCCGGATCCCCTGGTCTCAGCCTCCCAAGTACTGGGATTACAAGCTTGCGCCACCACGCCCAGCTTTATGTATTTAGCACAAAGATAAGCTTCAGGGTAGCTTACTGGTAGACTTACTAGGTTCTTGTGTAACTAACAATTTATTGTTTTCTGATTCATTTAGGTATGAGCTGTCTATATAATCACATGCTAACATTAATAAGCTTTTTTATGCATTTATCAGTATTCTTCTCTAGAAGAATATTCTGGAAGCTTCTGTTATAAAACCCAAGCCAAGGTGTGGCTCAGCATTTATTATAAAAAGAGAAAAAAAACCCTTCATATCATATGACATACTACACTGAAAATTTAAAAAAAAATTTTTTTAAATCCATGGTGTGTGTCGGGTGTGTCACATGTTTGTAATCCCAGTACTTGGGAGGCTGAGACCAGAGGATCCAGGTTTGTGGCCAGCATCAGCTACTTAGTGAGGCCCTCCGCAACTTAGTGAGACCCCGTTTCAAAAGAAAGAATAAAAAATAGGGCTGGGGGTGTAGCTCAGAGGTAGCATGCCCCTGGGTTCAACTCCTAGTACCGCAAAATAAATAAATAAATAAATCCCTGGTGTGCAAGGTAATAAGGTTTACTGTTGATAAAATTTATCCTAAAGTTATGTGAAATAAAATGTTAATTCTCTAAAACTTTGTGTTTTCTTTTTATCAGATACTCTGACTTTGTTGTTCATGAAATAGGAAAAGATGGACAAATCAGCCATTTGGATGACTTGTCTGTTCCAGTGGATGAGGAGGTAGAAGAAGCTCTCTAGCAAAAGTCACCTTCTGTATAAAAATAGCATTTCCTAGAGATCATAGAAGTAAGACTTTACTATCTTTGAATTCTATTATGACTCACTGTGAGTTCTCATGGTTATTTTAAAGGATCCTTCAGAAGATGTATTTACAGTTTTGACAGCTGAAGAAAAGCAGCAATTGGAAGAGCTCCAGCTTTTTAAAAATAAGGAAACCAGTGTTGCTATTGAGGTAAGTAGTACAAACATATGGGATTTGGGGTTGTCTGAAATACCCCTCCCATCATCCCCAGTTACTAACCCCCAGTTACTAATAATTTACTGCAACTTCTCACAATCATAATCTTCCTCCAACTCTCACCCATCATCTTATTCTTCACCAAAACTTTTCCAAAAGTCTGTGTGGTATTACAGCTGAATTTACTCATAGACAGAATCTTTAGCAATGGGAAATAGAAAATTCTTTGGTCTCTGGGCGTGGTGGCATACACTTGTAATCCCAGTACTTGGGAGGCTGAGATAGGAGGATTGCAGGTTCACAGCCAGCCTCATCTACTTAATGATGCCCTCCGCAACTTAGTGAGACCCTTTTTCAAAATGAAAGAATAAAAAATAGGACTGGGGATGTAGCTTAGAGGTAGAATTCCCCTGGGTTCAATCCCTGTACCACAAAAAAAAAAGAAAGAAAATTCCTAAGAATTGGATGTTTGTTTGTTTGTTTTTGTGGTACTGAGGATTGAACTCAGGGCCTTCCACATGCTAAGCAAGTGCTCTACCACTGAGCTATTCCCCCAGCCATAGAAATAGATTTTAAGAAGCCGGGCGTGGTGGCGCACGCTTGTAATCCCAGTACTTGGGAGGCGGAGACCGGAGGATCTGGGTTCGCAGCCAGCCTCAGCTACTTAGTGAGGCCCTCCGCAACTTAGTGAGACCTGGTTTCAAAATAAAGAATAAATAAAATAGGGCCAGGGGTGTAGCTCGGAGGTAGAACGCCCCTGGATTCAATCCCTGGTACCGCAAGAAAAAAAAAAAGAAAGAAATTTTAAGAGCAATCCAGGAGGATAGTTTTATGTTTCCCTTGCTTATACAGTGCAGTGGTATATCTTAGCCCAAAATATGCATTTTTCCCACACATATGACAAAATTAACTTGTCTCAATCTTTTTTTTTTTTTTTGAAATATGATGTATACACTCATTTGTGCTCTTTTTTTTCAGTACTGGGAATTGAGCCCAACGGCGTTCTACCTGTGGGTTACACCCCAGACATATTTCATTTTTTATTTTGAAACAGGGCCTAAGTTGCTGAGGCTGGCCATGAACCTGTGATCCTCCTGTCTTAGCCTCCCAAGTACTGGGATTACGATCCTGTGCCACCATGCCTGGCTCATTTGTGTTATTGAGTAGAGATGAAATGTGTTCCTTATAGTGAGAGTCCCTAAAAAACTGAAAAAGTTGAGAACGGGCTACAACTCAATGGGAGAGTGCTTGCCTAGTATGCACAAGGTCCTAGGTTCAATCACTAGTACCATTTCTAAGAAGTAGCTAGTTGAAAATAGAGTGTTTGCCTTTTGTAGTCTGTTTCCTCATGACTGAGCAGAATAAGACCTTGCCTTTCGGCTTTGCAGAGGGTAGTGACTGCTTCCCTAAAAAAACAAAAACAAAAAACTGAAAAAGTTGTGTAGTAAGTTTACATTTTCTTTTCTTTTTTTTTTTTGGTACTGGGGATTAAACTCAGAGGCATTCATTCTCCAATCTACATCCCCAGCCTGATTTTATTTCTTGTTTGGAAACAGGGTCTCATTAGGTTGCTGAAAGCCTTGCTAAGTTGCCAAGGCTGGCTTTGAACCTGCGATCCTCCTGTCTCAGCCTCCCAAGTACTGGGATTACAAGCACCACTACGCCCAGCTTACATTTTCTTTTTTTTCGCGGTACTGGGGATTGAACTCGGGGGTATTTTACCTCCGACATACACCCCCAGCCCTATTTTTTATTCTTTATTTTGAAACAGGGTCTAAGTTGCAGAGGGCCTCACTAAGTAGCTGAGGCTGGCCGCGAACCTGGATCCTCTGGTCTCAGCCTCCCAAGTACTGGGATTACAAGCGTGCCCCACCACGCCTGGCTTACATTTTCTTTCTTTTTTTTTTTTTTTTTT
>PVJS01060022.1:0-11349 GCA_004027185.1 Glis glis
GATGGATGGATGGATGGATGGATGGATGGATGGATGGATTATTAAAAGGAAGAGGAGTGAATCCTGAGCCAGTTGAATGGAGGGGGTGACTGATAGATGGGCAAAGGCCTGGGTGGGTGGATGTGTGGATGCATGAACAGGCAGTGGATAGAGGGCGGATGGGCAGATGGATGTACGCTGGCACTGGTGGATGAGTTGCTGACAGGATGGATGAGTGAGCACATGGGGGAGTTGGGTGGACAGGTGGGTGAATGTATGGATGAAAGTGTAGGTGAATGAATGAATGAATGAATAGATGGAAGGAGGCCGAGAGCTTCCCAGACCCTGGGAGCTGGGGTCTGGCCCTCTCCGTGACGGCAGCTTCTTCCCGGGGGGGCAGAACCTGTTCCACTTCGTGACTGACGTGCAGAACAACGGGGTGGTGAAGATCCCGGACGCCAAGGGGGACGACGCCTGGAAGGTGTACTACGACGAGACGGCCCAGGAGATCGTGGACGAGTTCGCCATGCGCTACGGCGTCGAGTCCATCTACCAAGCCATGACGTGAGCTGGGGACGGGGTGGACCGAGGACGTGGGGCAGAGGACAGGACGGGGTCCCCAAGCTGACGCGGGTGGGTCCGGAAGGGGAGAGGTCCTTAGGAGGAGGCGCAGGAGAGGAAGTTGGTGTGGTGGGGGCTGTAGGGTGCCATCGTTGGTGGCTGGAGGGACAGGACAAGAGCCCGAGTTAGAAGCAGAGATGGGAAACCCGGCTGGCTGGGAAAACGGAGACAGAGATGCTCAGAGGGATGGGAGGGACGGTTTGGGGTGAGGGGAGCCCCGCTGGATGCTGTGTTGGCATGTCCTGGACCCCGGGCCCAGCGCCTCCACTCCCTCCCGCCAGCCACTTTGCCTGCCTCTCCTCCAAGTACATGTGCCCTGGGGTCCCCGCCGTCATGAGCACCCTGCTGGCCAACATCAACGCCTACTACGCGCACACCACCGCCTCGACCAACGTGTCTGCCTCTGACCGCTTCGCCGCCTCCAACTTTGGGGTGAGTGTGGGAGGGACCGGGACTGGAGGGCCAGGGTGATCCCCATGCCAGGTGACAGACCTGGCTTCCCAATCTGGCCCCAACATGCTGTGTGACCTCCCCCTGGTCACACTCCCTCTCTGAGCCTCAGTTTGTCCCTCTATCGATTGCTGTAGAAACACATATTGTGAGAGTTTGGTTCAGAAACCCCACCTTTTTATGAAGAAAAGATTTAATGAGATAGGAGCTTCAAGTTGGGTTAGTTGAATGTGGCAGATGGAGTGCACTTAGCAGATAGGACGCACTTGGCTGGAATGACAGTCCTGTCAGCGACTTCTCTTGACCGAGGCCAGCTTCATCGTCCTCCACCCTCCCCTGCCTCCTCAGAAAGAGCGCTTTGTGAAACTCCTGGACCAGCTACACAACTCCCTGAGGATCGATCTCTCCATGTACCGGGTGAGAAGTGTGTGCGTGAGGGTTGGCGGTCCCTGTGCACCTGTTCGTGCCTGGAGGGGTCTGCTACCAAGAGGCATGTGCCCAGGAGGACCCATCTATCACGTGGGATGTGGTCGTTCCCCTGGACATCTGTATATTTATGTGGGCAGTACCTGCCCCGATGTGGGCCCCCAGTTGCCTCGAGGTGTTCAGCTTGACCCCTCTTTGCAACCTGGGGACTCTTGAATCCCTCCTAAGCTGCTGTCTCCCATTCTCCCCTGGCTTTCTCCCATAAGCTCCCCTCTCTTCTCACTTCCAACAGAACAACTTCCCAGCCAGCAGCCCAGAGAGACTCCAGGACCTCAAATCCACTGTGGACCTACTCACGAGCATCACCTTCTTCCGGATGAAGGTAGGAGGGACAGCCAGCCGGCTCCGCAGGAGGCGTGCCCACTTCATGCTTTGGATACGAACTCAAGAGCGAGCTGCTGGGTCTCATGGTGGTTCCAGTTTTTTTTTTATTTTTATTTCTTTTTTATTTATTTCTTTTTATTTTTATTTTTTGCGGTACCGGGGATTGAACCCAGGGGCGTTCTACCTCTGCGCTACACCCCCGGCCCTATTTTTTATACTTTATTTTTGAAACCGGGTCTCACGAAGTTGCAGAGGGCCTCACTAGGTAGAGAGAGAGAGAGAGAGAGAGAGAGAGAGAGAGAGAGAGAGATGAGCTGGCCGCGAACCCGGATCCTCCGGTCTCCACCTCCCAAAGTACTGGGATTACAAGCGTGCACCACCACGCCCAGCCTTATTTATTTATTTATATTTTTTTGTGGAACCGGGGATTGGACCCAGGAGCGTTCTACCTCCACGCTACACCCCCAGCCCTATTTTTTTATACTTTATTTTGAAACCGGGTCTCATGAAGTTGCGGAGGGCCTCACTAGGTAGAGAGAGAGAAAGAGAGAGAGAGAGACAGGGAAAGAGAGAGAGAGAGAGAGAGAGAGAGAGAGAGAGAGAGCTGAGGCTGGCCACGAACCCGGATCCTCCGGTCTCCGCCTCCCAAAATACTGGGATTACAAGCATGCGCCACCATGCCCGGCTACCAGTTTTTTATGTTTTAAAAATTTTTTGTGGTACTGGGGATGGAACCCAGGGGCATTCTACCTCTGAGCTACACCCCCAGCCCTATTTTTTATTCTTTATTTTGAAACAGGGTCTCACTAAGTTGCAGAGGGTCTCACTAAGTAGCTGAGGCTGGCTGCAAACCCGGATCCTCCAGTCTCAGCCTCCCAAGTACTGGGATTACAAGTGTGCGCCACCACGCCTGGCTCTCACAGGGGTTTTGACCTCCTGCCTTCACCCCGCTACAACATGTCCTCAAACCCAGAGTAGCCCATAGCCGCTTCCTGGGCACCTTTAGTCCAGCTGAGCCTCATGCCTGCCTCGCTTCTTTCAGGTACAAGAGCTCCAGAGCCCGCCCCGAGCCAGCCAGGTGGTGAAGGACTGTGTGAAGGCCTGCCTCAACTCCACCTACGAGTACATCTTCAACAACTGCCATGAGCTCTACAGCAGGGAGTACCAGACAGACCCGGTGAGGGCCTGGTGCGGCGCAACTGGGCCATCCGCCATGTGCGGGGCCCCCCGCCCTGCCTCTTCTCCAGGAACTTGGCTGTTCTGAGCCTCAGTATCTACACCTGTGAAATGGGGTTATGAGCCCACATCTCAGATGGGAAAAAAGATTTAATAAGATATAAACTAGCCGGGTGTGGTGGGCACATGCTTGTAATCCCAGTACTTGGGAGGCTGAGACCGGAGGATCCGGGTTCGCCGGCAGGCTCAGCTACTTAGTGAGGCTCTCCGCAACTTAGTGAGACCCTGTTTCAAAATAACGAATAAAAAAATAGGGCTGGGGGTGTAGCCCAGAGGTAGAATGCCCCTGGGTTCAATCCCCAGTACCAAAAAAAAAAGATATAAACTTTAAGTCAGGCATGGTGGTACATGCCTGTAATCTCAGTACTTGGGAAGCTGAGATAGGAGGATTGCAGGTTCAAGGCCAACCTCAGCAATTCAGTGAGGCCTTCACAATTTAGCAAGACCCTGTTTCAAAATAAAGAATAAAATTGGGCTGGGGGTGTAGCTCAAGGTAGAATGCCCCTGGGTGGTTCAGTCCCTAATCCTACACACACACACACGCACACACACACGCACACGCACACATGCACACACACAATATAAGCTTTAGATAAAATCCAGTTAAGCGCACAGCATTGGGTAGACAGTAGGTGCTCATTAAATTGGGTTAGTTGAGTCTGGCATAAAACAGTGTGCTGATATAGAGTCACTATTCAGTAAATGTTTAGTTGGTTGAATTTCTTGGAGAGTTCAGTTTTGATCATTTCAAGTCCATTTATTTGAGATCATTCAACAGATATTTATCTAAGCCAGGTGTGATAGTGTATGCCTGGAATCCCAGTACTTGGGAGTCTGAGCGAGACCCTCAGACACTTAGCAAGACCCTGTTTCAAAATAAAAAATAAAATAGGGCTGGGGGTGTAGCTCAGAGGTAGAATGCCCCTCGGTTCAATCCTTAGTACCACACACACACACACACACACACACACACACACACTGTGTACACATGTAATGTCCCCTGGATCATGGCTAAGGTTTGAAGGAGTTTATAGTCGAGGGGGAGGGAAAGATGAACACATTGGAAGTTCACAACCAAGTGATTACTATTGAGTTGGGGGCGGGGGTCACGGCGCCCACGGGAGCCCAAGGTGTCCACTTCCCTGGCACCCGCTGGGGTCTAACTCAGAAGCCGAGGTCAGCTCCACTCAGTGCCATCCTGTTCCTTGACGTCAATTAACTTGAGAGAAACCAGCGCTGAATTGGGTTGAGGGCAACGGGGTGAACGAGGGTTGAGCTCTCCCATCATCGGTCTAGCTCCATTCATTCCTACTTGCTTGGCTGGAGTTAAAATTGCTGTTGACAAATTAGTGAGCAGAACTAAGTCGAATGGAGTCGAGTTTAACGGAATATGAATTCAACCATTGCCATCCGTCCAGTCAAGTTGTTCTGGACCGGCCTGACTGGTCTGAGGGAGAGTGAGGCGGGTGCTGGCTTCGGTGCAGTAGCTCTCACGCGGTTGGGTCGGGAGGCTCGGTGGATGCGCCTCCACTGAGGAAGCTTTGGCTGGCAGAGCTGGGCAGGTGGGAGGGCTGGGTGGACTGGGCCGGGTTGGACTGGGTTGGCTTGAGTACAAGTCCCCTTGTTTCCATTATGTTGACGTGAGTTTCAGGCAGGTTAATTCTGTTGAATCTGGTCAAGTTGGTTGGACCTTCCTTCCACCCTTTCCGTTCTGTGTGGTTGGCCCTGCTTCAGTCCACCCACGTGGCTTGGGAGACCGTCACGCTCGGTGGCTCGCTTTGCGTTTTCCGGGTTCCATGGTGCAGTGGGGTCGGGCTTGCTCCACCGGATTCAGTTCCGCGCATTTCCGTTTGGTTTTCTGAGCTGAGTCTGGCAGCCGAGCTCCGCGGGGCCGCAGGGAGGTGCTCTGTGCAGGGGATGGTCCTTATGCGCTCAGTCTCTTCCCACATGCACCTTGTCCCCGAGCCACACACCTGGCACCAGGGCCCACTCCTCACCTGCCCCGCAGTAATGAACGACTGAGCCCCAGTCCCCAGACCTTGCGACCGAATCTCCTCTGCCCCTGTCAGGCCAAGAAGGGGGAGCTTCCTCCTGAGGAGCAGGGCCCCAGCATCAAGAACCTCGACTTCTGGTCCAAGCTGATCACCCTCATCGTGTCCATCATCGAGGAAGACAAGAATTCCTACACCCCCTGCCTCAACCAGTGAGTTGTATCTGTGCAGCTAATCGCTGGGGCCACCGTGTGTGTCTGTGTGTGTGTCTGTGTATGTGTCTGTGTATGTGCACGTGCACACACGTGCCTTGTGTGTAAAGGTGATCATTCTAATTACACATAAAATGTGTATCTGGGTTTAGCTGTAGGTCCGGTTGTGCCTGTGTGAAATTCACATATGGGCATAACTTGCAATATAAACATAAAATGGTGTGTAGGTACATAATAATGGGTGTAATTAGACATGTATTTTGTACATGTTTATTTGTGTGAATAACTGTGCATATGCATATGATTTTTTTTTTTTTTTGCGGTACCAGGGATTGAACACAGGGGCGTTCTACCTCCACACTATGCCCCCGGCCCTATTTTTTATACTTTATTTTGAAACCGGGTCTCACGAAGTTGCAGAGGGCCTCACTAAGGAGGGAGACAGGGAGAGAGAGCAAGAGAGCTGAGGCTGGCTGCAAACCCTGATCCTCCAGTCTGCCTCCCAAAGTACTGGGATTACAAGCGTGCGCCACCACACCCGGCATGCATATAATTTTTAAAGTGTATGTAGATTCATAAGTAATGGTAGATAGTGTTACTATGGGCTACATACTTTGCCAAATGTTATACATTTAAATTGCTTTATAGATGAGCATGGTGGTACATGCCTGTAATCCCAGTACTTGGGAGGCTGAGATAGGAGGATTGCAGTTTCAAGGACAGCCTCAGCAATTTAGTAGGACCCTCAGCAACATAGTGAGACACTGTTTCAAAAATTAAAAAGAGGCCGGGCGTGGTGGCACACGTTTGTAATCCCAGTACTTTGGGAGGCGGGGACTGGAGGATCCGGGTTTGCGGCCAGCCTCAGATATCTCTCTCTCTCTCTCTCTCTCTCTCTCTCTCTCTCTCGCCCCCTGTCTCTCTCTCTCTACTTAGTGAGGCCCTCTGCAACTTCGTGAGACCTGGTTTCAAAATAAAGTATAAAAAAAAAATAGGGCCGGGGGGTGTAACGCGGAGGTAGAACGCCCCTGGGTTCAATCCCTGGTACCGCAAGATAAATAAATAAATAAATAAATAAATAAATAAATAAATAAAATAAAAAGAAGAAAAAAGCCGGGTGTGGTGGCACACGCTTGTAATCCCAGTACTTGGGGAAGCGGAGACTGGAGGATCCGGGTTTGCAGCCAGCCTCAGCTAATTAGTGAGGCCTTCTGCAACTTCATGAAATCCGGTTTCAAAATAAAGTATAAAAGATAGAGCCGGGGGTATAGCTCGGAGGTAAAACGCCCTTGGGTTCAATCCCTGGTACCACACACACACAAAAAAAGGCTGAGTACTTGGAGGTAGAATGCATTTGGGTTCAATATATAATAATAATAGTAATTAATTAAAAAATAAGTTGCTTTATAGATGGCATGTGTGTATGTATGTAATTTTGTGTGTAGCTGTGGATTATGGTTTTAATTGTGTGTATGTATATAATTGTGGAATGTACTTTAATATACAATATTATACAATACGCAATATCATGTAATTGTGTGTGAATGTGTACCCGGTCCCTGCTTGGGGACTTATGTATGTGTAAATTATCCATCTGTGTTAGCTGAATGAGCTGTTCTATTTTTCCATAATGTGAGTGCAAGGGGGGCTCCTGAATTTGGGGTGCTAGCATCTGGTTAATTAGATATGGAATTAAGATCAGGGATTTAGGTTTATGGATGGATGGACGGACAGAGGGATGGAAGGATGGATGGATGAATAGAGGGATAGGTGGATAAATGAGTGAGTGGGTGGAGAGATGATTGATGGGTGGGTGGATGGATGGATGGATGGATAAGTAATATTTGGACCACTGGGTGAATGAATAAATGGAGGGAGGGAGGGAGGGAGAGATGGAGAGATGATGGATGGCTGCACAGATGGTGGGCAGATGGGCAGCTTTCTGGACCAGTGAGTGGACGGATGGTTGGATGGGTGGGTGGGGACTCAGGTTAAGCAAGGCTGTGGTGCAGTTACCCAGGTGGTCAGCGGCTCTGAGGGAACTTGAACAAGGTCCCCGCCCTGCCCCACCTGCCATTCGGGGCAGGGAAGGACACGCTGGCTCGCACCCCTGGCTTCTCTCTGCCGAGGCTTCACACTGCGCCCACCTTTGCCAGGTTTCCCCAGGAGCTGAACGTGGGGAAAATCAGCGCCGAGGTGATGTGGAATCTGTTTGCCCAGGACATGAAGTACGCCATGGAGGGTGAGTGCCCAGCTCGCGGCAGCGGCTAACTGCACCTCAGCGGCCCCCGGGGCTGCACGGGCCCTGCACTCTCATGCTGATCCCCACACAGTGATGGCCAGAGCGGGCAGCCTCTCCGCCTCCACAGAGGGTGGCAGCCCCTTGGCTGAGCGGCCCGTTCCTCCCCTCAGAGCATGACAAGCACCGTCTGTGCAAGAGCGCCGACTACATGAACCTGCACTTCAAGGTCAAGTGGTTGTACAACGAGTATGTGGCGGAGCTCCCTTCCTTCAAGGACCGCGTGCCCGAGTACCCCGCGTAAGTGCTCAGTTCCAGCCTGGCAGCAGGCGGGGACCCAGGCAGGAGGGCCGCCCTGCTGAGGCGCAGCCGGATCCCGCACGGCTCGGACCCGGTGTTCTCCACTCCAGTCCACTGGATTGGGACCCCGAAGGCCCAGAAAATTCATGGCCTCATGTGCCTTTAATCCTCCCAACAATTCTGTGGATTCTGTGAGATGAAGCAAGAGCACTGTAATTCCCACTCTCTGGATGAGGAAATGGAAGGTTAAAAAGATGCCCAGAAGCTGGGCGTGGTGGCGCACGCTTGTAATCCCAGTACTTTGGGAGGCGGAGACCGGAGGATCCGGGTTCGCGGCCAGCCTCAGCTCTCTCGCTCTCTCTCTCTCTCTACCTAGTGAGGCCCTCCACAACTTCGTGAGACCCGGTTTCAAAATAAAGTATAAAAAAATAGGGCCGGGGGTGTAGCGCGGAGGTAGAACGCCCCTGGGTTCAATCCCCGGTACTGCAAAAAAAAAAAAAAGATGCCCAGGCGGGGCATGGTGACGCATGCCTGGAATCCTAGTACTTGGGAGGCTGAGATAGGAGGATCGCAGGTTTGAGAACAGCCTCAGCAATGTAGTGAGACTCTCAGCAACCTAGCGAGACCCTGTTTCAAAACAAAAAATAAAAAGAACTGGGTTATAGCTTGGAGGTAGAATGCCCCTGGGTTCTATCCCCACTAACACACACACACACACACACACACACACACACACACACACACACGATGCCCAATGGAGCCAGATGTGGTGGTGCATGTCTGTAATCCCAGTACTTGGGAGGCTGAGACAGGAGGACCACAGGTTTGAGGCCAGCCTCAAGCAACTCAGTGAGACCCTCAGCAACTTAGTGAGATCCTTTTTCAAAATAAGAAATAAAAGGGGAGCCGGGCATGGTGGCGCACGCTTGTAATCCCAGTACTTAGGAGGCGGAGACCGGAGGATCCGGGTTCGCGGCCAACCTCAGCTACTTAGTGAGGCCCTCCGCAACTTCGTGAAACCCTGTTTCAGTAAAGGATAAAAAATAGGGCCGGGGGTGTAGCTCGGAGGTAGAACACCCCTGGGTTCAATCCCCGGTACCGCAAAAAAAAAAAAAGAAATAAAAGGTGGTATAAAAAAATAAAATAAAATAAAATGGTGTAGTATTTGCATAGAACCTACGCACATCTTCCTGTAGACTTTATTTTTTTGTAGAACTGGGGATTGAACCCAGGGGCATTCTATCTCTGAGCTGCACCTCCAGCCCGATTTTTTATTCTTTATTTGGAAACAGGGTCTCACTAAGTGGCCAAGGGCCTCACTAAGTAGCTGAGGCTGGCCACGAACCTGTAATCCTCCTGTCTCAGCCTCCTGAGTACTGGGATTACAGGCATGCGTCACCACTCCCGGCCTCTCCTGTAGACTTTAAAGCATCTCTAGCATGATGTGTAACACCTACTTATAATTCAGTGTAAATACTATATTGTTTAGGGAATCACAACAAGGAAAAAGTCTGTACATGTTCAAACACAGGCAATTTTTTTGTTTTGTTTTGTTACTGGGGATTGAACCCAGAAGCATTCCATCTGAACTACACCCCCAGCCCTTTTTAATTTTTTTTTCTTTTTTTGTGGTACCAGGGATTGAACCCAGGGGCGTTCTACCTCCGCGCTACACCCCCGGCTCTATTTTTTTATACTTTATTTTGAAACCGGGTCTCACGAAGTTGCAGAGGGCCTCACTAAGGAGAGAGAGAGAGAGAGAGAGAGAGAGCAAGCTGAGGCTGGCCGCGAACCCGGATACTCCGGTCTCTGCCTCCCAAAGTACTGGGATTACCACACCCGGCTAATTTTTTTAAATTTTGATATAAGGTCTCACTAAATTGATGAGGCTGCCTCAAACCTGTGATCCTCCTGTCTCAGCCTCCCAAGTATTGGATTACAGGCATGTGCCTGGCTCCCCAATTTTTTTTTTTTTTGGCGGTACTGGGGATTGAACCCAGGAGCATTCTACCTCCGAGCTACACCCCCAGCCCTATTTTTTGTTCTTTATTTTGAAACCGGGTCTCACTAAGTTGCGGAGGGCCTCACGAAGTAGCTGAGGCTGGTCGCGAACCTGGATCCTCCGGTCTCAGCCTCCCAAGCACTGGGATTACAAGCGTGCGCCACCACGCCCGGCTCCCCAATATTTTTGATCCGGTTGGTTGAATCCATGGATACGGAGGGTTGACTGTATAGGAAATGGGATTTCAGAGGGCAAGCCCATGGGCCACGGGCAGTTTACCTGAGCCAGGATTCCCGAAAGCCTGGGCTGGCCTGACCGCTGCTGCTCTGTCCATTTCACGGGCAAAGAAACTGAGGCCCAGTGGGGGCGGGGAGCAGGGTAGAGCCCCCCACAGCCCCGGGCAGAGCCGGGCAGAGCAGAGGGGGAGGGCGAGAGGCAGAAGGGCAGCCCGCTGTCCTTCCAGGTGGTTTGAGCCGTTCGTGGTTCAGTGGCTGGATGAGAATGAGGAGGTGTCCCGGGATTTCCTGCACGGAGCCCTGGAGCGCGACAAGAAGGACGGGGTAAGAAGGCCGACCACGACGCTCCTGCTTTGTCCACAGCGCCCTCCCGCCCTGTGGGGTCCATCGGGACCCACGAGACCAGTCTCCAATAGGTGTGCGCCATCTCGGTCGTGCTCACGGTGTGGGACAAGAAGGATGGGCACAGAAGGCCAACCCACCACCGCACTCCCAGGTTGCCCCTGTCACCTCATTCACCCTGGAGCCCGCAGGGATCCAAGTGGAGGCCAAGAATCGCCCTCGAGATGAGACCAGTGTCCAATAGGTGTCCACCGCCCCACGGCCCCACCCCCCGGCCCCCGGCCTCTGCGTCCACCTCTAGAGTGGGCGGCGCTCTGTGCTTGGTGCCTGGCTCTCCCCTGGAGTGCAGGAAGGGCGCGCTCCAGGGCCCGCGGTGCTCACGCTCTGCTCTCTGCTGCTTCTCCTTCAGTTCCAGCAGACCTCGGAGCACGCCCTGTTCTCCTGCTCCGTAGTCGACGTCTTCTCCCAGCTCAACCAGAGCTTCGAGATCATCAAGAAGCTCGAGTGCCCGGACCCCCAGATCGTGGGGCACTACATGAGGCGCTTTGCCAAGGTGTGGGGTGGGGACGGGCCAGGATGGGGTCCGGTCAGGGTTGGGCTTGGTCAGGGGTAGGTTGAGGTCACAGTTGGATATGGGGTTAAGGTTGGGGTCAAGTTAAATGACACTGAGTTTCGGCTTAAGGTTGGAGTTTGGGTTTGGATGAAGATTGGACTTGGGGTTAGAATTTTGGATTAGAAGCCTGGTGTGGTGACGCACGCTTGTAATCCCAGTACTTGGGAGGCTGAGACAGGAGGATCACAGGTTCACGGCGAGTCTCAGCAACTTAGTGAGACCCTGTCTCAAAATAAAAGAATAAAATCGGACTGGGGGTATGGTTCGGAGATAGAATGCCCCTAGGTTCTATCCCCAGTACCCAAAAAAAAAAAAAAA
>PVJS01060023.1:0-11348 GCA_004027185.1 Glis glis
TAAAAAAATAGGGCCGGGGGCGTAGCACAGAGGTAGAACGCCCCTGCGTTCAATCCCCGGTACCGCAAAAAAAAAAAAAAAAGACAGGTCCTTGCTGAAAGATGGGTACAACGAGGCCTCCTCTTTGTCTTTCTTAAGTCCTTGTTGAACTAGATAGAACCCAGGCATAGCTCAAGAAATTTGGTTTTCATTCTCTGCTGAGTAACCTCAGTGAAATTCAGGAAAAAATGAATGAAAACTACCAGATGCCGGTAGTGGTGTGGTGGCGCACGCTTGTAATCCCAGTACTTGGGAGGCTGAGACAGGAGGATCGCAGGTTTGTGGCCAGCCTCAGCTACTTAGTGAGGCCCTCTGCAACTTAGTGAGACCCTGTTTCAAAATAAAGAATAAAAAATAGGACTGGGGGTGTAGCTCAGAGGTAGAACACCCCTGGGTCAATCCCAGTACCACAAAAAAAAAAAAAGAAGCTGCCAGACGGTTTCACCGTGTGGCTAACTTGGTCCAGAGCCACATCAGGCAGCAAGTGTAAGTTTGATTGTCTACCTCTTCTAATCCCATTTCACTCTGGCCAAATGAGCTTCCACTTTTTCAAAACAAAGTATCTGAAAGCTAAATCCTACCTGCCACATCGCCCCTCCTGGACCTCTACTATTGCCACTTCAAACCAAAATCATCTCCAAAAGCTGCCACCAGCCAGGCGTGCTGCCACACACCTGTAATCACAGTACTTGGGAGACTAAAACAGGAGAACCACAAGTTCGAAGCCAGTCTCAGCAACTTAGCGAGACACTGTTTTGAAAAAAAATAAATAAAATAGGGCTGGGGGTGTAGCTTAGAGGTAGAATGCCTCTGAGTTCGATCTTCAGTACCATAATTAAAAAAAAAAAGATGCTACAGCTCAAAAGATTGGACACTGTATTGAAATGAAACAGACATCTAAGAACAGAAGGGCACCCAGGCAGTACTAAATTCCTCAGACCAAGGTTAATCTTTTTTAATACATTTCATAAAATTTACTTCTTTTCTGAAAGGAAAATCAACACCATAATCTTTCCTCCCTAATTCCACCTCCGCATTTTCCCCCAATTTTCAAACAGTATTTTTGGCCTTCACGGAGAACACGCTGAATCCTTAAGAATCTTTGTCTAGAGGCTCTCCCAAGAACCTTTCACAGCTCCTTAGTGTCGCAAATAAGTTGAAACTCCATAACGACATACAGTGCTCTACTCATAATATAGTCCTCATCTAGTTTCCCATCTCTAGTTCTCACTTCTTCACACAGCCATATAAAATAGTTATGCCAAATTGTTTATGTTAATGTGCCCAGTGGTAGCTGCCTTCCACTTTTGCTCTTGTACCTATTGGGTTCCTGCTTTTACCTGGGTGTTTACCTTGACTGCCTCTGATGTATGAAGTGCCTAGTACTATGCCTCCAAACCTTTTTATTTTTTATTTTGAAATACAGTCTTGCCAAGTTGCTGAGAGCCTCAGTAAGTTACTGGGACTGGCCTTGAACCTGCGATCTTCCTGTCTCAGCCTCCCAAGTACTGGGATTACAGACATGTGCCAACGCACCTGACTTCCTCGCCTCAATTTTTAAGAGAGACAACATAAGTCTTAAGACACTAAAACAAATTCTTGATCCCTGTCTAGTGCTTATACTCCAAAGCCCTCTCAAATGCTCCTTCCTGATAAGCTGCACTAGACAATGAAGTAACAAAATTCAGTGTCCCCAAACAAATCTATGGTAATAGTAATTAGAACAATGTTTGCCTGTAGAGGATGAGGGTTATCTAGAAGGGAACATAGGGAAATTTCTGGGGTGATAGAATTGTATATTTCTATTCAGATATTGATTACATGAATATATAAATATATATAAAAAAAAATATATATATATATATATATTTGCCCAAATTCATCTAATTATACACTTAAGACCCATGCATTTTGCTGTTTGTAAAAGTTTACCTTGGCTTTTTAAAAAGTCAAAATCTGCCAGGTGTGGTGGCACATGTTTATAATCCCAGTACTTGGGAGGCTGAGACAGGAGGATTGCAGGTTCGAGGACAGCTTCAGCAAATAGTGAGATTCTCATCAACCTAGCGAGACCCTGTTTCAAAATAAAAATAAAATAGGGCTGAGGGTGTAGCTCGGAGGTAGAATGCCCCTGGGTTCAATCCCCAGTACTGCAAAAAAACCACTAAAAAGTCAGACTCCCTTTTATTTTTTCCCCTAAAGCAGAGACTAAAACCTCAAACGTCTATAGGAGCTTGGAAGGTAAGTTAAATGTGTGAGTGGACTGGGTACAATATAATAGGGAGGGTCAAGGGCTGCCAGCAAACTGGAGAGAGTATATTCTTCATCATGATCACATGGAATACATGCAAAAGCAGAACCTATATTTAATAGATCAGGTGTTTCAATCAGTAGTCAAGTTTGTGACACACTGCGCTGTTAGAGAGCAATTAATAGTCTCCAAAGTGGTATATATAAGATGATCTATTAAGATATAATAAAAGCCAGGCATGTGGTACATGCCTATAATCCCAGTACTTGGGAGGCTGAGACAGGAGGATCACAGGTTCGAGGACAGCCTCAGCTACTTAGTGAGGCCCTCCACAACTTAGTGAGACCCTGTTTCAAAATAAAAAATAAAATTGGGTTGGGGATGTAGCTCAGAGGTAGAATGCCCCTGGGTTCAATCCCTAGTACCACACAAAAAATATAGAGTAAAATAATATTTAGAAATGTTTTCAGCTGGGCGTGGTGGTACATGCTTATAATCCCAGTACTTGAGAGGCTGAGACAGGGAGATCGCAAGTTCACGGCCAGCCTCAGCTATTTAGTGACTCTTTCTGCAACTTAATGAGACCCTGTTTCAAAATAAAGAATAAAAAATAGGGCTGGGGGTGTAGCTCAGAGGTAGAATGCCCCTGGGTTCAATCTCCAGTATGGTAAAAAAATAAATAAATAAATAAATGTTTTCCAATTTTTTAATTTTTATGTTCTTTTTCTATCTCATTTAATTTTAGAACAGAAAAAGAAACCCACTGGGGCTCAGGATATAGCTCAGTGGTAGAGTGTTTGCCTAGCACGTGCAAAGCTGTGGGTTCAATCTCCAGCACCACAAAAAAAAAAAAAGGATTCCACTGAATAGAGCATGACATATTTGAGTATCCTATACCAAGTCAAGCAACTGAGGTCTGGGGTATAGCTAACATTCCAAAGAATGCAGTGGATAGACAGGCATGATGCAGGGACGGGCACTGTTTCAGGTCCAACTGAGCCTCCATGGGGTAGATAATGTTGCTATAACCATTGTAAGGAAGGAACATTTCATTCTTAGGGAAAAGGAGAGAGCTCTACAGAAATCACAGCCCCTCCCATTCTAAAGTGCAGGCTGATTTGTGAGTGCTAAGTGATTCTTTGCAAAAGAAAAACGAGCTGTGGGGATAGCAGGTGCTTTCCAAGGCCTGTTCCCCAGCCATCCTGTTGTTTGTTCACAGAGAAGCATGCCAATTTGATTAGCCGACGAGTGTGTTGCAAGGTAAGCACACCTATATGGTCAAGGTGAAAGAAGAAACCCCTTTCTGGACTGGAAGGTCAGAGAGCACAGAACCACAACTCTAGGTTTCAGTAGGCTGGCCTTGCAGGCCCCAGACATGGTGCCTGTCCACATGTCCCCTTCAACCTGCCGGTAGGAAAGGTGATCAGAAAGGACTGACTTTCTGGCCGGGCATGGTGGCGCATGCTTGTAATCCCAGTACTTTGGGAGGCGGAGATCGGAGGATCCGGGTTCGCGGCCAGTCTCAGCTCTCTCGCTGTTTCTCTCCCTGTCTCTCTCTCCCTGTCTCTCTCTCTCTCTCTCTCTCTCTCTCTCTCTCCTTAGTGAGGCCCTCCGCAACTTCATGAGACCCGGTTTCAAAATAAAGTATAAAAAATAGGGCCCGGGGCGTAGTGCGGAGGTAGAACGCCCCTGCGTTCAATCCCCGGTACCGCAAAAAAAAAAAAAAAAAAAAAAAGGACTGACTTCCTTCCATCCAATGGAATTATGAAACCCAGAGGTATCACTCTGTCCAGTCCATTGACTAAAGCACAGTTTCTGTTGCTCTAGATGAGAGCCAGTGTGGTTTAATTTTATGTGTCAACTTAATAAACCCAGTATAATGGTTGCTTAAACAAAAATTAAATTGATTTCTCTCTTTAGTGTTCAAACTTGTATAGTGGCTCTGGTTTGCAAAGTTATCAGTTTCCCAAATTCTTTCCATCTGCTTGCTCCACCACCTCTAGGATGTTGCATTTACTTGGCATTAAATGCCCCCAGGCGGCCAACTGAAAATCAATGATTATGAGAAAGCGAGACATATTAGTCCATTTTCTGTTACTAACAACACAATACTACAGAGTGGGTAAATTGTAAAGAAATGAGGTTTATGGCTGAATATGTAGCTCAGTAGTACAGCTCATGCTTAGCATCTGCAAGGCCCTGGCTTCAATTCCAACATCAAAGTAAAAAGTTTATTCTGGTTCACAGATGACATTTCTGGAGATGCAAGATCCAAGGCCACGTCTGTGATGTCCATCTTGCTGGCAGAGTCCCAGTGCAGTGCAGGGCATTACTTGGCAAGAGACGGGGAGCATGCATGTATGTGGCATCGAAGATTGAAAGGCAGGCTGTACCCATGATGTAGGTGTGTGTGAGGAAGGGGGCGGCTCGGAAGAGCTTGCAGAAGGTGACAGTGCCGAGCCACAACCACCAAGGAGGCCGTCGTGCAAATTCCCACAACTGGATGGAGAAAAGCGCTCTCTCACTCGCTCTCTCTTTCTCGCTCTCTCTCCTTCTCTCGCTCTCTCTTGTTCTCTCTCTTTCTCTCTCTTGCTCTTTCTCTCTCACTCTCTCTCTCTCTTTCTCTCTCTCTCTCTCTCGCTCTCTCTCTCGCGCGCGCGCGCTCTCTCACTCTCTCTCTTTTTCTCTCTTTCCCTCTCTCTCTCTCTCTCGCTCTCTTTCTCTTTCTCTCTCGCTCTTTCTTGCTCTCTTTCTCTTTCTCTCTCGCTCTCTCTCTTTCTCTCTCTAGCTCTCTTTCTCTTGCTCTCTCTCGCTCGCTCGCTCTCTCTTTCTCTCTCGCTCTTTCTCTTTCTCTCTTGCTCTCTTTCTCTCTCGCTCTCTTTCTCACTCTCTCTCTCGCTCGCTCTCTCTTGCTCTTTCTCGCTCTCTTTCTCTCTCCCTCTCTTGCTCTCTCTTTCTCCCTCTCTTGCTCTCTCTCTTTCTCTCTCTCTCGCTGTCTCTCTTTCTCTCTCGCTCTTTTTCTGTCTCCCTCTCTCTCTCTCTCTCTTTCTCTCTCTCTCCCTCTTTCTCTCTCTCTCGCTGTCTCTCTCGCTTTTTCTTGCTCTCTCTCTCTCTCTCTCTCTCTCTCTCTCTCGTACACACACACACACACACACACACACACACACACACACTCCCCCCCAGCCCTATTTTATTTTTTGTCTCACTGGGTTGCTGAGAGTCTCATTAAATGCTGAGGCTGTCCTTACACCTGCAATCCGCCTGTCTCAGCCTTCCAGGTACAGGGATTACTGGGGTGCGCCACCACGCCCGGCTATACCCACATTTTTAATCTGCTTTCATTTTTTTCTCAATTGCCCAATCAAAATCCAGCCCCGGAGGTTCGTCATCAGTCTCTGAGCCAAAGGGGCTGTTTCAGGTTAGGAAAAGGGACCTTCCAGTATCTAGTTTCCGTTTTCTGAGAAGCAGCCTGCTTTCCCAGAAGAGGGAAGGGAGGGGCAGCTCTCCTCCTCCACTTCGCCCTCTTTCTAGAGGCTTGGTTCTCAGTGGAGGCAAGACGCCTCCATTTGGGGCATTTTGGAAAAATAATAGAGCAATTTTGGGTTGTTCCAATGATGAGGGTTACTTGGAGTATTTAGAGGCTGAGGGCCAGAGGTCCCAGCCTACACACACACACAGTATGAAATAAATGTTTATAAAATATTTATAATGTAATCACATGTAAAAATGTGTTTTTTCAGGGGTCTTTTCTTTTTCTTTCTTTTTGGTACTGGGGACTGAACCCAGGGGCCTTCGACCTCCAAGCTACCCCCCTAGTCCTTTTTAAAAAGTGTTATTATTTTTCGTTTCGAAACGGTCTTGCTAGGCTGCTGAGTCTCCCTAGGTTACTGGGACTGTCCTAGAGTCTCAGCCTCCCAAGTACTTGGATTTTGCCCCCACGCCCGGCTTATTTTATTTCTTCAATATTTACTAACCATCTACACTTAGTTTTCTAATAATGTTACTACCAAGCAGTTCAAAGATATATTTTGGGTTTTGTTGTTTTGTTTTGTTTTGGGTCATTCTATCTCCAGGGGCATTCTATCTCTGAGCTACATTCCCAGACCTATTTTATTTTTATTTATTTATCTTTTATTTTTGTGGTACTGGAGATTGCCAGACCTATTTTATTTTTATTTTGAAACAGGGTCTCACTAGGTTGATGAGAATCTCAGTACTTGCTGAGGCTGGCCGCAAACCTGCGATCCTTTCTCAGCCTCCCAAGTACTGGGATTATAGACCTGTGCCACCACGCCTGGCCTTTGATTTGGGGTTTGAGGACTTTTATCTGAAAATTTCCACCATTTCCAAGAGTCATACTGGAACCAGCAATACTATATCTGAATCTGAGCCATTGTTGGGGCTCAGAAAACAATACCCCAAAATATGGTACCTTGACATGCTGAACTAAAGAAGCAGCCTCAAAGTCTCTCAAACCTCCCTTCCCCTTTCTCTAGATCTTTCTCTCCCAAAGCAAAGGACTTTCCTTCAAGTTCCCCTATCTACCTAAAAACATAGATCCACCAAAGAGGAACATGATTTTCATTAATCTCCTGACGGAAACTTCATTAATCAAGGAAGATTAAACTCATATCACAGTGGGAGAGATTGAAAATCAAACACTAGAGCCAGGTGTAGTGGCACACGCCTGGCTTTGTTTGGGTGAGTCCTCAGCTCAGGAACTCAGGATCTGTAGGGTCCTTGGCTAATGTGGTGGAAAAGAATTTCGATACGCACCAGTCAGAGACATGGACAGAGGTTTATTTGGGGAAAAGGGAAGAAATACATCATTCAAGAGAGAATGCGGGCCACCTCAAGATGAGGAAGGCATTTTGGGGAGTGCAGGGCTCTTTTTTTTATAGGGGACTTTCCTGAGGGGTGGGCTAGAGGAGGTATGTGAGGATGCTCTCTGTCCAGTAGTCCCGAGGTGGTTCCTGGTGGTCTGGTCAACCTCAGGGTCCTCAGGCTGATTGGGGTCTTCATTATCTGATTGACAGATAAGCTGGAGAGTGTCCTAACTTAAAGGTTTCTCAAAATATCGTACCTGTCTTATTTTCAATGCACAGCACAATCGTAGTTTCTTTTAGTTAACACTAGGATCTACAGATTTTCCAGGAATTTGGGAGAGTTGGGCCTAGGAAAGAGAAGTGGTTTGGGGAGTAAAGACTGAAGCACTTCAGCTCCAGGTTCTTATATTAAAGTTATATTTTGTGCCGGGCATGGTGGCGCACGCTTGTAATCCCAGTACTTGGGAGGCGGAGACCGGAGGATCCGGGTTCGCGGCCAGCCTCAGCCACTTAGTGAGGCCCTCCGCAACTTCGTGAGACACGGTTTCAAAATAAAGTATAAAAAATAGGGCCGGGGGCATAGCGCGGAGGTAGAACACCCCTGCGTTCAATCCTCAGTACCGCAAAAAAAAAAAAAATAAGGCCCGGGGTGTAGCTCAGAGGTAGAACGCCCCTGGGTTCAATCCCCAGTTCCACAAAAAAAAAAAGTTATATTTTACTTTTCCTTCCTGTCTCCTTTCTACCTACTTATTTCTTCTATCCTACATCAGGTTCAAGCCCCAGTACCACAAAACGTTGCTGAGGCTGTCCTCGAACCTGTGATCTTCCGGTCTCAGCCTCCCAAGTACTGGGATTACAGGCATGCGCCACCAGGCCTGGCTACAGAACCCTTTATTTGATAGGTAAAACTGAGACCAGGCAAGGTTAAGAGAGATGAAAAAGAATGGATTTTGGCAGAGGCAGACCAGAAGCCGACAATGCAATTAGACTTGTGAATCTCCTGAGTAAGGTCATTCTCACAAATCCTAATGTTACCAGAACAGAGTTTCTATACCTGTGCCTACCCTTGGAGGAACTGTCCCGAGTGAATGAGGACCATCTTGTTGCCCAGAGCCCTTCAGGGGAAGGGATGCAGCAGCTCAGTGCTTGGTTTCCCCTTGTATTTCCTTGCTTTGGTTTTAGATCATTTGTTCTAGTGAACTGTAAAATAAAGAACTACTGGAAGTAAAAGCAATTGCCTAGAGCTTTGTACATTTTACAGAGCCTTTCTCATTACTTCCTCTCTCTCAGAACAATGCCTGGTGAGTAGACGCTCCATATTTACTGAACATTTGAGTGAATAAATGAAATTAATACAGGAATAACTACTTTATGGATATGGTGACTGTATTAGTCAGCTTCATGACACTATAACAAAATACGTGACACACACTACTTAAGAAGAGATTTATTTAGCTTACAGTTTGGGAGGTTCACAATCCAAAGGGCACAGCCCAGGTTTTATGGCAAGGGCCGCCCCTTAGCTGCTTCGTCTCCTGGTGCCAATAGCAATGGAAAGACCAGAGCAAGCAAGTGATTATATCTCAAACCAGGAGGAGCCAGCTTGCTCCTTTCATAATAACCCTCTCAGGAGAACTCAAGGGGTTTCATGGGAACTCTCTTCTGAGAGCACACCCCCAGGGACTTCAGGACCTCCCACAATCCTCCACCACTTAAAGGTTCCATCAACCTCCCAATACCATCACCCTGGGGACCAAACCTCCAACCACAAAAGACACTTGGGGGATACATTTACACCATACCCAAACCAAAAGGTCAAGAATTTTCCAGTTCCTTTTGTGAAATTAGGAGTCAAACTTAGTTCTGAGTTCAGTGGTATACAAACTTTAATGTTAGTCCTAGAAACGTTGAACTTATAATAGGAATTTGAGATTACATGTATGATGGCCCACCAGAGGAATTCAACAGGAAACTCACAGTTGCAACGGAAACCCCACCCAGGTCTGGCTCTGAGTCAGTTTCCAGCTTTTGCATATTTTGCTAACCACTGGCACCTGCACACTACCCTCGGTACTAGAGACAGCTGGAAGTATCTCGAAGTTTTGTTTCATGCCACTCCACAGCCCTGTGTAGCCGAAGGCAGACTGATGTGAATTACCCAAAGCCAGCCCCTTTGCCTCGAGTCAGGACAAACCCTAAGGTGTGTTCTGTGCTCTGAGGTCCCCATGGGAGAAGGCTGAGTATGGGACTTCTGAAATCACACCCTCACTTGGCCCTTCCCAGTCCCTGTCCTTTATCCTCTACTACCTTATTGCTTTCCTGCGAGCTCTTTCTTAATAAGTCACTTGCATTCACATACTTGGTTCAGGGCCTGCTTCTGCAAGAACCTAAGACACTGGCTCGTCACATGATGACAATGACAGGCATACTTGCAGACAGCTAAGGACACCCAGAAAACCACTTCAAATAACACTATGGCATTGTGTGGCAGCAAAAGCATCCAAGGAGGAAGTGGTCCGTGGGGGAGAGGCTTGTACCTCACTGCGGCAGGCTTCAGTTGGGCCTGTGTGCTTTACCAACAGATATAAATATCTCCTCACTTTCCTAGGCTTTTCAATCCTCTGTGTTGTGGAGAACCAAAGAAGAATTACTACATCCAGCTAATGAGAGATATATAGAGTTTAATGCATAGTAAAGGCTCTTGATACATGATTAACTACTATTTTTAATTATATTTACTAGGTTTTTTTCCCTATCATCCCTTCTTATAGTGCCCCAAAGTATCAAAATAGTTTTTATGAATAAGGTTTCTGATCACAGTACTCAAAGGTACTTTATTGTTCCTCTTAAATTTCTAAGACCCAAATGTAATATTTCAATTATTTTCTGAAAGTCTACACTCCAGGGCAAGATACACATGCTGACAGTGTCCTAGGTGGAATTGTACATCTGTTAACAATATCATAACTTCCTTAGTATGTGCACGAGTACAAGCATATCAATTTTAAAAGGAAAGAAAACAATTTAGATAGTGGTTCAGTCCAGACATCTTCAACTGAGACATCTTCAAACCTGAAAGAAAAAAGAAAACAAAACAAACAAATGAACAAAAACAAAGAAAAAAGATTAGTAAATGCATT
The DNA here is from genome assembly GCA_004027185.1 of Glis glis. Classification (NCBI taxonomy): domain Eukaryota; kingdom Metazoa; phylum Chordata; class Mammalia; order Rodentia; family Gliridae; genus Glis; species Glis glis. Next base: position 10,257 of record PVJS01060023.1, read on the forward strand.
TACTTTTATTTGGATTACTATCTTACCACCAAATTAGTCTAACTTCTTCTGTATAGATCTTTCTTTTTTTGTGTGTATCGTACTGAGGATGGAACCCAGGGGCCTTTTACCTCTGGGATATACCCCCAAACTTATATTTATTGTTTTATTTGGAAACAGGGTCTCGCTAAGTTACTGAGAGCCTAAGTTGCTGAGGCTGGCTTTGAACCTGCGATCCTCCAGTCTCAGCCTCCCAAGTACTGGGATTACAAGCATGCACCACCATGCCTGGTTTAGATCTCCTTTCTAAAAGAAGTAGCTATAGACAATTGTCTTAACCCATTATAAAGAGCATATTCCAGTAGTTTGTCTCATTGGTGCTTCCGAAACCTTGGAGGAAAGAATTCTGATACCAGAATTTGTATCCTGGCCCTACCAACTTAGTAACTACATGCCTCGCAGGTCAGCCAGGCTCTCTGATGCTCTCTCAAATCAATCTCTCCACCCAAGAATATAACAGGAGATTTGGATGGGCTTTCAGAATCAAGGGTCCCTGGGTCATACGATTTCATCGAAAAGTTGTATTTTCTACCATGGGAATCCAACTGAAGACACAGAGAAATCCAAGTTTCTTCTTTGTTCATGCTTCTAGAGCTCCTTGTAATTACATCTATTACAGTACCTTCTGTTTCCATATAACAATCTGTTTCCATTTCTTTCAAGTGGCCTAGGGGCCTCCAGAAGGGAAACGCAGTGTCCACACTCTGAGGCTGAACAAGAAACTAAAGAAATGGGAGGTCTGCAGAACTGTGTCAACCCTCTCTTCTGCCTTAAGAACAAAGCAACTGCTTTTTTCTTTTTTTCGTGGTGCATGGGAACCCAGCACTTCACACATGCTCAGTAAATGTTCTGTCCCCAGCCTTTTTTTTCTTTCCTTTTGAGACATGGTCTCACTAAATTGCCCAGACTGGCCTCAAACCTGAGAACCTCTTGCCTCAGCATGCTGAGTAGCTGAGATTACAGGCATGCACCACCATGCCTGGTGTGAGAATGACTCATTCTTTTGTGTGTGTGTGTGTGTGTGTGTGTGTGTGTGTGTGTGTGTGTGTGGTA
>PVJS01060024.1:0-11349 GCA_004027185.1 Glis glis
GGATCCTCCGGTCTCAGCCTCCCAAGTACTGGGATTACAAGCGTGCGCCACTACGCCCGGCTTCAGATGTGTGGTTTAAAATGGAACGGCTGGCCGGGCGTGGTGGCTCACGCTTGTAATCCCAGTACTTGGGAGGCAGAGACCGTAGGATCCGGGTTCGCCACCAGCCTCAGCTACTTAGTGAGGCCCTTTGCAACTTCGTGAGACCCGGTTTCAAAATAAAGGATAAAAAATAGGGCCAAGGGTGAGGTAGAAGGCCTCTGGGTTCAACCCCCGGTACCGCAAAAAAAAAAAAAAAAACAAATAAAATGGAAGGTCTGGATCATCTGGGCACGGTGACTAGGAGCCAATCTGAAAACTTGTTTCTGTTTTTAACTTTTTATAGGTTTCTAGAAAATATTGTGTAGTTTCTTGTTTTGTATTTTACCTGTGTTTATAGTGTATATTTTAAGTATATTTTTTGAGCAGAAACTTGATTGAATATGAGTTTTAACATGTTTAGTAAAAACTTGTCTGTCATGATTCTTATATTATGTTGTGATTTTATCCATTTAAGTATTATGCAAGATGATAGTGTCTTTAGTTGGGACTTTGAAATATTTTTGTTATATAGTTTTTATAATAGAATTTCTATAATATTATTGTTGGTGTTACTGGGGATCAGGTATTCTGAAAGCGTACATAAGTTATATGATAAAGGTGTTCACAGTTTTGTTTATTGTACTTATAGTTGGTGTTAAACCATATACCACAGGAAGCTTTCATCATATTCTATTACTAAGACTCAAATTCTTTCCCACCCCTCTCCTGAATTTTAAGATAACAGCATAAGAGGGAGAAATGTCACCCATTATTTTCCATCTAACATTTTTTTCATACTTTTGGTTATTTACATATACATATTTTAAATACTTGTAACCATGCTGTATTTACATGTGATAAGAATTTCTCATAATCCAAGTGGATTTGACCTCATCTACTTCTTATGGTATAATAATATGATGAATGTGTATTTGGATATGGTGGAATAATCCCCATTATCCCATCATGCAACAGTATTACATGAAATGTCTTTTATATAGTTTTTAAAAATTTGCCAAAAGTCATTAAAGTTTTCCAATAATGATGGTTGAATTTCAGTGTATATAAATTTAACCTCAATTCAAGAAAAGTTACAAAATATATCACTAGGGGTTTAGACTATAGCTCAGTGATTGAGCATATGCTTAGCATGCACAAGGCTTTGAGTTCAATCCCCAGCAGCAGCACCACCACCACCACCACCACAAAAAAAAAGGTGTGTGTGTGTGTGTGTGTGTGTGTGTGTGTGTGTGTGTATCAGGAGAGTAGTAGATAGATCTATTTCCTTTAGAGGCTGCCTTCCCTTTTTTTTTTGGCTTAAAAACGATAAGGTATTTCAATAGAAATATGAAATAGTGGAAAGTACACTGAATTAAACACAAGATAACTTTGATAATTATTTAAGGTATTATTTGTATACCTTTCTCATTATCTATCATTCTTTAATATTACTATTTATTTTTTCTTCTACTAGACACTTAAGTTTCTTGAGAAAGTGGGTTTATCGTATTCTCACCATTTAGACTGTTCATTGGTATATAGTAGGTACACAATTTGTTGAATGAAAAAAGTACATATTTCCATAGATTGAAGAAAAATATTGTCTTTTTTTTAAATATAGGTAATCTTAAACTTATAATTCCATGGAAAAACCTTTATACTCAACCAGTTGAAGCTGTATTGGAAGATATTTATTTACTCATAGTACCATCTTCTAGTAAGTCATATTAAAAATTATAATTTAAATTGTTCTTTTCTTAATAGATGGGAAGCCTTTACATTTGATAAGTATATTTGTTCAAAATATTTTGGAATATTTTGATATATTTTAATGTTTAAATTTGGTATTCAAATTGCCTTTTATTTTAAATTTTGTAGACTTTGAATTAGTGATTGTTTTCTAGGATTTTCTTAGGATAAGTATGTTTAAATTTATAGTAATTAAGATTCTTCCTTTTAATGCTTCCTGTAGGAATAAAATATGATCCTTTAAAAGAAGAAAAACAACTCTTGGAAGCAAAGCAAAAGGAATTAAAAAGAATAGAAGAAACAAAACAGAAAGTATTTGGTCAAGGTAAAGAAAATAATAAACAACAATGGTAATAAAAGTGTAAAAGACCCAAATATTTCTCATAATAGAATCTTATATTTCTCTGGAGGCACTGAGATTATTTAACAAATATGAGAGAATCTTATTACATGGGGAATTTTAATGTAGTTTGTTTTTTCATGTGCACAGAAATTTTATCTTGCAGAAATTTATTTTATTTTATTATTATTATTATTATTATTATTATTATTATTATTTTCGGTACTGGGGATTGAACCCAGGGGAATTCTACCTCCAAGCTCCATCCCCAGCCCTATTTTTTATTCTTTATTTTGAAACAGGGTCTCACTAAGTTGTGGAGGGCCTCACTAAGTAGCTGAGGCTGGCCGCGAACCCGTATCCTCCTGTCCCAGCCTCCCAAGCACTGGGATTACAAGCGTGTGCCACCATGCCCGGCTTAGAAATTTATTTTAAGGCAAAAAGTATGTCTACTTTAATTAGGCTAATGGTCAGTTATTGATGATAGCAATTAATTTTATCAAGTATATTAACCTCTCTAGTCTTTGCTTTTGTATTCCCTTTATATCAATTCTTTACCCTTTTAAAGATAGCCCTTTTAGATAGTTAACAATTGCCTCAATCTGTTCATTTGCTTTCTGGTTTCATACCTTTTCTATTCAAACTAGACCACATGGTCCTTTATTACTACAACCCCTTTTTTATTGGTGGAAGAGTCTCCCACACTTTGAGAATAGACCCTTGAATTCCAGCTGCTTTTTACACTCTCTCACTTCTTTCTCTAGTGGATCTTTCTCTTGCGCTTGTAAGCATACTGTAGCCTCTTGTTATTGTAAAACAAAGTCATCTTTCTAACCTAGTCATCTGTTTATCTTCTTTTCCTCCATTCTTCATTGAATAGCTAAGCATCTTAAAAGTATATGTATACTGACTTCACTATCCCTGCCATGCATTTATTGTTTTTAAATGAAAATTAAACTCCAATAATGTTTTACGTGGTAGTACTGCATGAATTCTATTTTCTTTGTAACATTTCTTTTTTGTTTGTTTTATGGTGCTGGAGATTGAACCCAGGGGCATTCTGCCTCCGAGCTACACCCCCAGCCCTATTTTTTTTATTCTTTATTTTGAAACAGGATCTCACTGAGGGCCTCACTAAATAGCTGAGGCTGGCTGTGAACCTGTGATCCTACTGTCTCAGCCTCCTACGTACTGTGATTATAAGCATGTGCCACCACGCCTGGCTGTAAAATTTCTTTTATGTCCTGTGTAGTCATTCATCCCTACTTCTAAGTCTCTTAAGCTTTTTCCTTTTCAAATTTTTATTTAGGTAAGACAATACACATAAATAGCTTTAAAAAATAGTTTTATAGGACTCAAAACAAAGTCTATCCCCTAGCTCTGCCCTGTAGAGAACTGTCATATTGCCAAATATGTGCTCAGACCTCCATTATTTGATTTATTAAGTTCAGACCATATATATATTATGCTTCCTTTTATGATGGATTATGAAGATGGACCAAGTAGTACAAATGCTTATTATTGAGCCAGATAGTACACTTTAATTACATATATTTTCTAGCACAATTTTGTTATTTGCTTGGTAATAGTGGATGTGGGTGTGACTATTCATTATGTAGACTTTTACTTAATCTCTGTGTTTTGGTGTGGGCTCATTCTGCCTCTCCATGAATAACGTATCATAGTTTGGAGCCTGTTAGATGTGTTTCCTCCAGAATAAACCCTTGCATTCTCACTAGTTTGGGAAAGGATAGTTGCTTGGCTATTGGGCTGGGAGAGGGAGGGAACCTAGAAGTTTAACTGCTCATTTGTTATACAGACTTTAAACCAATTTTTGTATTATCTCTCTCTCCCTCTAGCATGCTCCCAATTGCCATTTTTGTTTTGTGGAGTCTCAAACCCGAATCTTTCCAGGATTCTGTTTTTAAACTCATGTTGTGTGTCAATGGCATCTCCATCTGGGTCATTTAGGGTTCAATTTCTGCTTCCCTAAGTTGGCTAAGACCTTCTATTTTCCAACTTCTAAACTTTTGTTGCTTTTTCATCTGTTCTTTCTCCTATCTTCTTTCTTTTGGCCTTTGGAATTTATTCATTTTTTTCTCCTTTATTAATGAGGTTTTTCTGAGGAATAGAGAAATACATGCAATCTACCTTGTTTAATCAGAAGTCCCTTCTATTTGTACCTAGGTCTAAAATAGAAATGTTTAGTCACACTTTAAATACATTGTTGATGCCTTATTGTTATCAGGATGAAGTTTAAACTCCTCAGCAAGATATATAAAATCTCTCACGATTTGAATCCTGTCTACCTGCTATAGTTAAACTAAAGTACTTGGAGTTTACTGATTGTGTCAAGTTCTCTGCACTTTGTATTTTACTTCCTCCTTTATTTAATATTCGTTTGAGAGTTATGATAGTTCAGGCTACAAGATGTGGATGAGGTTTCCTGTAGCAACAGTATAGAATAAGAAAAACAATTCTAGGACTGAGTTTTAAGGAAATCCAACCTCTAGTGATTGTGTAGAGGAGGAAACCAGACAAAAGAAGATCAAAAAGGAATGGTTAGGTAATAGGAAGTTTGGAGTTTATGGTTCTATGGGAAAAGGGCTTAAAAGAAGCAAACCAGTACATCAGATTGTGATGAGACATTAGATGAGAATTAAATTATTTTATTTCAGACATGTAGGTTATTGGTAACCTTAGAAGTAGTTATTTTGCTTGAGTGATGATGGCAGAGAAGGAATTCTCTTTCTGTAGCTTTTCTTTCTTTGACAGCTGGAGGCAAGGTTATCTGCTAAAAGTAAAGAGCTGTGGGAGAGTTGTTGGAACTTTGAGTAGAGTCAAAATGAACTTTAAAATAGTTGTTCTAGAGAGCATGAACGTGTTAACGAGACGTGTAGAAAGGTTATTGGTTGAAGATGGTGATAACTAATTTATAGTAATTCTCATCTGTCCTGTTGTGAATTTTCTCCCATAGTACTCACTTGGCATGACATAGGCATGCGTATGCTTTTTATAAAGTAGTAGTTGGTTTTATTCAGGATTGGAGCTTAATGACAGGAAGATGAGAAAGAGCAAAGCAAAGTTTAAAGGTATGGGTAAAATAATGTATAGTAAGTCTCCCTAAATCTGTGGGGCATACATTACAAGACCCCCAGTGGATACATGGAATCTTGGATAGTGTTGAACTCTATATATATTATGTTTCTTCCTATGATATATTCCTATGATAAATTTTAACTTGTAAATTATGCATAGTAAGAGATTAGCAACAATAATAATAGTAGAGCAGTTATAATAATATTCTGTAATGAAAGTTATATGAATGTAGTCTCTCTTTTTTCATTATATATATATATAGTGTGTGTGTGTGTGTGTGTGTGTGGTTCTGCGGGTACAGCACTCTACCTCTGAGCTACATCTCCATACCTTTTTATATTTTTGTTTTGAAACAGGGTCTCACTACGTTGTGGAGGGCCTCACTGAGTTGCTGAGGCTGTTCTTGAACGTGCAATCCTCCTCTCTCAGCCTCCCAAGTACTGGGATTACAGGCGTGTGCCACTGTGCCCAGCCAGTCTCTCTCTCTCTTGAGAAAGTTAAGACAGATATTAATATTTTTGGACCGTGGTTGACTGCAGTTAACTGAAACCATGGAAAGCAAAATGGTTTATAAGAGGATAGCTGTATAAGGAAATTAGAAGGAAGCTAGTGGGTGAAGGAAGTAATATGTAATATTTAATCAAATGATCAAATTTATAAGACCAAAGGATTTTATCATCTATTGATGAGATCAATAGATTAAAATATGGTTCTCTGTTTTCAAAGAGCTTATATCCTATCGTCTGCTGTACTGAATTACATAGTTCTTTTGTATTCAGATATATTCACCTAAATCTCGTGTATTCAAGGTACAAGTGATTGATATCCTCATTAACTTTAGGGCCTCCTGGGCCAATTGAATATGGGAATATTGGTTATTAGAAGAAAAGAAAGAGAATATGTATATTGTTAATATAGAAAACTAGAAATGCTAAAGGAGGAATAGAGCTAGAAATACAATAGGAGATTTTGTTGGCATTTTTTACAAAGGAAAAGGGATAATTAGTAGTTATTAAGGCATATTTAAAAAATTAGAATCCTCAATTCTTTATTTTTTTTCTGTTCCCCTAGAAAGTACTGAAACTGGAGGTAGTATCATTTTTTTAAAATGAAACAGATGATGAACTTCCTTCATACTTTTTTGGAAGGTGGAGAGGATCTTAAAATTTCCTATTTATATCATCAAAGGGAGGAGCATACTGTATTCAACTATTTTATATATTTAAGCACAGGCAACTTATAATAGTATCACTAATTTTAAGAGGGATTTCTTGCTTTGCTGCTCTTGTGGGCTTTTCTAATTCAAACCTATTCTCATCCTTACCTAATAGTCTTCATTGTTTCCATTATACTCAGGCATAGTTAACAGACAAATTACAAAATTTAATGCCAGTAAATTTTACATAGTTGACTTTAGTATTACTGAACAAGAAACTAGCTTTTGAAAAAGTTGTGTATTTGGTTGGTTGCCTGGAAGTTTTTTGGTATGAAAGACTTTTGGAAAGCAGGCTACTAGTGTTCCATTTATAAAGTATGTATTTTTCTTTAACAAGGCATTATAAAATGTTACCTCAATATATCACTATTTATAGGGTGTATGTTTCATTCATTGTAGAAGAACAATGGGAGGAGAAACAGGACACTTTTGCAGAAAAATTAGTTACTCAGATCATAAAAAATCTTCAAGTGAAAATTTCCAACATCCATATTCGTTATGAAGATGATGTAAGTATTTTAACTATTTTAATAGGTAATTTTTAAAGATACATTCATATGTAAGTCACTTTACTACTTATTGGTACTTCATATTTACTTTACATTAAATGCTGGGAGGTGGGGAAGAGAGAGCTGAAGATGACATGATCTTTCTTTTTTATAGTTATATTGTAATTATCAATCCTTAGTAGTAAGTGGTTGGTTACAATTTCCTAAACTGATCAAAACTCAGATCATGAAGGAAAATGCCTTGAGAGTTAATGAATTTCATATTATATATTTTTTAATTTGATGTAATTTAATTTAATTTTATTTTTGCAGCTGGGGATTGAGCGTCAGGGGCACTTTACTCACAAGCTACATCCCCAGCCCTTTCTTAATTTTTTTTTAAATTTTGAAACAGGGTCTTGCTAAGTGGCTGAGGCTGGCCTTGAGCCTGTGATCATCCTCCTGTGTTAGCCTTCCAAGTACTGGGATTACAGGCGTTCACCACCATGCCTAGCGTACATGTTTTTAAATATGCTATTTTTTAAAAGCTTTTTTTTTCTTTTTTTGTTTTTGTTTTTGTTTTTGGTACTGGGAATTGAACCTAGGGGCGTTCTGCTTCTGAGCTATATCTGCAGTCCTATTTTATTTTTTATTTTGAAACAGGGTCTCACTAAGTTGCTGAGGACCGTGCTAGGTTGCTGAGGCTGGATTTGAGCCTGTGATCCTCCTGTCTTAGCCTCCCAAGTACAAGTATTACAGGCCCAACTTAAATATGCTGCTTTTATCTCCTAGAAAGCAGTGGTGTAAGAATCAGCAGAGCTAGACTTAACTAATTGTTGGATCTTAAATATTAAGATTATTATTCTCTTAAACATATAATTATTTGCTTTTAGTATTATTGCATCAATCTTTTTATAGACTTTTATAAATCGAAAGACATTGTTCAGATGTAGTATTATAATCCAGCACTAAGACATTAATACTTAGTATTTTAATTTGTTTTAGGAAAAGTGTAGGAATGAAAGTTACTCTGAAAAATAGTAAAATGTTTTTGATTATTTGAAATAGAGTATTTCCCAGGAAATTAACTTTTTTTATAAAGTGAATTTTGTTCAACTGCTAAAAATTTTGAGTGAGATTTCCTTTTTTTTCTCTTTAGATCACAAATCGAGACAAACCACTGTCGTTTGGTATTTCCCTTCAAAATCTCAGCATGCAGGTACTTTATTTTAAAAAGAAACTTACACACATTTACTTGTGCAGTATAGTTATTCAAACTACTGATTATACTTTGTATATGCTGATATTAGAAATAGTTATGCATGTAGTTGCTTATATAGAATTGGTATAGAGAGGGCATAGGTTTGGAATTAAGGGGTAAGTAGATTCACATTTCAAAAAATGGTTGGAAATGAAGTTCAGTTTACAATATGAGAGCCTATTTTTTATAATTATGATGTTAGGTACTTTTGTTTATTTAAAAAAATCCATTTCCTCCCCAGTACTGTAGAAAAAAAATCTATTTCCAAATTTTCAGTAAGTATAAAATAAAAGTAATAATCGTTTCTGAAACTTTGACAAGTCTTGAAAAAGAGTTCATTTCTTCATCATCATTATTAATATTGTGGCATATTTTCTTTTTAATTTTTTTTTTGTGGTACCGGGGATTGAACGCAGGGGCGTTCTACCTCCGTGCTACGCCCCCGGCCCTATTTTTTATGCTTTATTTTGAAACCGGGTCTCACGAAGTTGCGGAGGGCCTCACTAAGTAGAGAGAGAGAGAGAGAGAGAAAGAGAGAGAGCTGAGGCTGGCCGCGAACCCGGATCCTCCGGTCTCCGCCTCCCAATGTACTGGGATTACAAGCGTGCGCCACCACGCCCGGCTTCTTTTTAATTTTGAAATTGTGGCATTTTAAAAAGATAGAAGCACATAGAGAATTATGAAACATTTGCTTGCATCAAAAATGAATGGTTATTGAATCTGTCATTTGCTCAGTTTTAAATAATTTTATAGTAATAAACTTAACGATCAAGTTTAAATCCCTTTTGTTCTCTACTCTCACCCTTCTCTTCTAGAGATGACTATCCTACGTTTTCAAACTTATATGCTTATGAAATATGTAGATTTTTAGAAGTTTATATAAATAATTCTTTTGATTCTTCTTTAACGTTTTCACTTCACAATGTTGTTTTAAATTTACTTATGTTACCACATGTAATACAATTCAGTTTAACTCCCATATACTATTTCATTACATGGTTGCATATCTTGTATCTATTGGGTTTTGTGTATGATTTCTTTTTTTTATTTTTGTGGGACTGGGGATTCAACCCAGGAGCATTCTAACTCTGTGTACACCTTAGCCCTATTTCATTTTTTATTTTGAAACAGGGTCTCACTAAGTTACTGAGGGCCTAGCTAAGTTGCTGAGGCTGGCTGTGAACCTGTGATCCTCCTATCTCTGCCTCGCAAGTACTGGGATTATAGGCGTGTGCACCACGCCCAGCTATTATTTGCTTTTTTTGGGGGGGGAACTGGGGATTGAACCCAGGGACATTCTACCTCTGAGCTACACCCTTGGCCCTATTTTTTATCCTTTATTTTGAAACTGGGTCTCACAAAGTTGCGGAGGACCTCACTAAGTAGCTGAGGCTGGCCGCGATCCCGGATCCTCCGCTCTCAGCCTCCCAAGTACTGGGATTACAAGCGTGCGCCACCACGCCTGGCTATTACTTGCTTTTAAAACATGGTTCTACTGTAATAAGAAAAAGGAAAAGTCGAATAAAAAGTAATTCTATAAGTGGGTAGAATAAGTTGTTGAATACTGCTGTTAGGTTGAAAAATAAAGACAGAGTATACCCCTACCCCGTCTCTCAGTGGCTTCTGATTTCTCTTAGAAAAAAATATAGTTTTCTTTATATAGTTTATAAACCCTTTGTAATCTGACACCAGGTAACACACCTGGTTTCTCCTCTTTTCTTTGTGTTATATTCTGCAGCCATGATGAGCTACTTGAGTTCCCTGAACATGTCATAGTTGCATACCTTTGGGTCTTTTCACCAACTCCTGCTCTGAGTAATATTCATTACTGACCTTAGAGTTGGTACACTCATGTCCTGTATTCATTAGGCTAATCATAAGACTGTGCTTCCAGATACCATTTCTATAGTTTGTTATATTAGGTTGTCACCATTTTATCTGGCAGACCCTGAGTTGACGCTCCTGCCATGTTCTCTTAGCTGTTTAGTTAATGTCTGTGGTGGCACTTAACTATTTGTAATTGCTTGTTTTTCTCTTTTGTTTTTAACCATCAGTAAGTTCTGTGAAAGCAGAGACTTTCTTGTGATCAGTTAATAGTCTGTAGTTGAATATGTTTTTAAAGGCATTTTCATGGGAAATTGGTCTTAGGGTATGAAGATAATGACTTATTACTCTACCATTTTAAATGTGATGATCTTTTTACTACTCTTCTTTTTTTTCTTTTCAGACAACTGATCAAAACTGGATTCCATGTTTACACGATGAAACCGAGAAACTAGTTCGTAAGGTAAAATAAATAAATACTAACCCATGGACTTGCTGAAAGAGACTTTTAGAAAGATAAATGATAATATACATACAGATAAGGATTTATGTTTAACAACTGTGATATAGCTTACTTATTCGAGACTTCTGAAAATGTCATATGTTAAAAATGCTTAAAAGAAAATGAGATATGTAACTAACTTGATTTGTTTTCAGTTAATCCGATTGGATAACCTTTTTGCCTATTGGAATGTGAAGTCTCAGATGTTTTATCTAAATGATTATGATGAATCATTGGTGAGTAAATTTGATATGTGTATATATATTTGTTGGTCTCATATTTTGTATAAGGTATAATTGTCAGTAATTTAACATACTAGAGTCTATTTTATTATAGGTGAAATCTATTAGAAGTTATAGAAGTAGTTGAATTACACACATGTATGCACATGCATGCTCATGCACACATCTTAATAGCTTATAGAGCATCATTTTATAGTAGGTTAATGATGCATTGTTTAACTACTTTAATATTTTGCCACAGCTGAGTCCTTCTAAAATTGAATTACTTATTTTTTTAAATTGCTGCTTTTTTTTTGTGGTACCGGGGATTGAACCCAGGGGTGTTCTACCTCCGCGCTACATCCCTGGCCCTATTTTTTTTATACTTTATTTTGAAACCGGGTCTCACGAAGTTGCGGAGGGCCTCATTAAGTAGAGAGAGAGAGAGAGAGAGACAATCAGACAGGGAGAGAGAGAGAGAGAGAGCTGAGGCTGGCCGAGAACCCGGATCCTCCGGTCTCCGCCTCCCAAAGTACGGGGATTACAAGCGTGCGCCACCATGCCTGGC
>PVJS01060025.1:0-11348 GCA_004027185.1 Glis glis
TTATAGGTGGTGCCTGGCTCTTCCTTTTATCTGTTCTTTGGCACAAGTGCTTCAAAAACATTTGTTTTGTTTTTGTTTTGTTTTGTTTTGTTTTGTTGTGATACTGGGGATTGAACCCAGGGGCATTCTACCTCTGAGCTACACCCCCAGCCCTATTTTTTATTCTTTATTTTGAAACAGGGTCTCACTAAGTAGCTGAGGATGGCCGTGAACCTGTAATTCTCCTGTCCCAGCCTCCCAAGTACTGGGATTACAAGCCTGCGCCACCACACCCAGCAAGCATTCGCTTTGAATAACAAACAGTATGCCATACTTGGGGGGCTGGGACTGGAGGATCTCAAGTTCAATACCAGCCTCAGCAATTTAGCTAGACCCTGTTTCAATTTTTTTTTTTTTTTTTTTGCGGTGCCGGGGATTGAACCCAGGGACATTCTACCTCCGTGCTACACCCCTGGCCCTATTTTTTTATACTTTATTTTGAAACCGGGTCTCATGAAGTTGCGGAGGGCCTCACTAAGTAGAGAGAGAGAGAGAGAGAGAGAGAGACAGGAAGAGAGAGAGAAAGAGATAGAGAGAGAGAGAGAGAGCTGAGGCTGGACGCGAACCCGGATCCTCCAGTCTCAGCCTCCCAAGTACTGAGATTACAAGTGTGCACCACCATGTGCCCAGCTCTGTTTCAAATTTAAAAATAAAATAGGGCTGGGGGTGTAGCTTAGAGGTAGAATGTGCTTGAGTTCAATACCAAGTATAATAAATAAATAAATAACCAACATTTTATGGAGTTGTAGCTAATATTTGTCAACTGCCTTGGAATAGAAAAGACAATAGCAAATATTTCAATAAATTTCATGATAACCAACACGATGAGGTATGATCCCCCGCCCCCTCCCTTTGTTCTGGTTGGAGAAACACAAGCACAGCTAGTTAAGGTAGCTAACAAGTGATGGAACCAGGATTAGAATGCAGACAATCTGTCTCCAGAGACACACTCTTAACCACTAAACTAATATTTACTGAGCCTTTCCCATGTCCCATAGCCATGACTGCCTCCCACCTGAGAGACACTAGATTTATAGAAGAACGCGTGTATCTCCTCCAGGCCTTTTATGGGAGCTGTAATAACCCACACAGATCCTTCTCATCTCCCTTCCCCTCCCACCTCGGGTCATACTTACATGTTTATAATCTTCATTTTTGAAGTATACAAACTACAAACTGTCACATGAAGTTCATTTTCTTTCTTTCTTTTTTGTGGTACTGGGGATGGAAACCAGGGGCATTCTACCTCCAAGCTACACCCCAGTCCTGTTTTATTTTTATTTGGAAACAGGCTCTCACTAGGTTGATGAGAGTCTCACTGCTTGCTGAGGCTGTCCTTGAACCTGTGATCCTCCTGTCTCAGCCTCCCAAGAACTGGGATTACAGGCGTGCACTCTCACCCCCAGTTCATGAAGTTCATTTCTCTTGGAAGTTATGCAGGGGTGAATAGAGGCATCTTTAACAGACAGTGGAAGCACACTGAAGCAATATAATATCGACACTGGAAACTAGTATCTGTAGTCAAATTGTGCTGGCACAGAGAAACGGGAGAGAGCAAGACTGAATTTGAGAAAAATGTCACATTGACAAAAATGCGGTAAAAGCTTAAAAGTAGAGGACCTAAAAGGGAATGTCATCAATTTTCTAGCGTATTTTACATTAAATTTGTAATTAAATATCAAGAAGTATTAGAACTGATACCTTTAAAAGGCTTACACTTGTGTAGTGCAGATTGAGCTGTTCGTTGAGTGTCAGGAATTTAAGGGGTTACTTTCTACCCTCACTCTTCTTTAATCAAAATGGCGGCCATCCTCCTCTGCCTCAGCTTCTCTCTCTGCAAAATACGCATGATAAATGCATCTTTATACCGTAGAGATGTTGTGAGACATCGCTAATAAATGATTATAAAGCACAGTTCTTTGAAGTATAAAGCACTGCATAATTACTAAATACTATAATAATCATCCTTATAATAATAGTAATTTTCAACCAACACATCAACCCGACCCAGATGCCTTTAGTCACCTCCCAATTAGACAAAAGTGGTTATGCCAACTATGAAATACAGTGAAAATCCTAAACCACAGACTAGTCCCACTCCTTCCTCTTTCCTCTGCAGAATCTGAAATCATACTGCCAGAGACGCAGCCCAGCTCCATCACTTGCTAGCTGTGTGTCCCAGCTTGGGCAAGACAAACTTCTTGGGCCTCTGTTTCTTTAACTATGAAATGGCAATAATGATAGCATCTACCTTGTAAGATTTCTCCAAGAGTTCAACAAAGCAATAGTAGGAGAATACACACGTGGATGTACTAGTACCTGGCAGACAGGGAGAGCTCGGCAGTTTTTAGTGATGATTAGAAGCAGATCTGAAAGACCTACAGTGGGCAGCAGCTTAACCGTGGTATTGGATGGAAGAGAAAGTCAACACGCTCCACTTAGAGGATGATTTCAGCTGCCCTCTAGGTTGCAGAGTTAACATTTATTAAACCTACACACTTTAATATCAAACTTGGATACCAAAAGAAAAGGTGAGACATTTTATAACCCCCGCTGTTTCATTCTTTTAAATGACTGTGCATGTAATAAATGGCTACATTTTGGTTATAGATGACTAGGAGGAAAAAAGAGTAAAATGTAAAAGTACCTCTCCACCATTAATGTTCTCCTGTCCCCCAGTCCACTCCTTTCTGAAGATGTAACCACTGTAAATGATTTGGTGCTCTGCTTTCAAGGCCCGTGTGCATTTACATTCATATAAATAAAACCCAAGCCGGGCGTGGGGGCGCACGCTTGTAATCCCAGTACTTTGGGAGGCGGAGACTGGAGGATCCGGGTTCGCGGCCAGCCTCAGCTCTCGCTCTCTCTCTCTCCCTGTCTCTCTCCCTGTCTCTCTCTCTCTCTCTCTCTCTCCTTAGTGAGGCCTTCCGCAACTTCGTGAGACCCGGTTTCAAAATAAAGTATAAAAAATAGGGCCGGGGGTGTAGCGCGGAGGTAGAACGCCCCTGGGTTCAATCCCCGGTACCACAAAAAAAATAAATAAATAAATAAATAAATAAATAAAACCCAAAATGCAGGCAAGGTACTTGCTTAAGGCACTGGCAAACCATCATACTTCCCCCATTTTTTTTTTCAGTTTGGGGAATTGAACCTGGGGCTTCACACATGCTAAGGAAGTGCTCTATCATGGAGTTACATCCCAACACTCCCACCTCCCTTTTTTTTTTTGGTACTGGGGATTGAACCCAGAGGCATTCTACCTCCAAGCTACACCCCCAGCCTGATTTTATTTCTTATTTGGAAACAGGGTCTCACTAGGTTGCTGAGAGCCTTGCTGTTACTGAGGCTGGCTTTGAACCTATGATCCTCCTCTCTCAGCCTCCCAAATACAGGGATTACAAGCATGCGCCACCATGCCCAGCCATTGTTTTTGTTTTGCTTTTGTTTTTCAGACAGGGTCTCACTAAATTACCCAGGCTGGCCTTGAACTTCTCAAATGGCTGGGATTACAGGCATGTACCACCACAATCAGCTCCGAATAATTTTTTTCTTTTTTTTGCCATACCAGGGATTGAACCCAGGGCCATTCTACCTCCGAGCTACACCCCCAGCCCTATTTTTTATTATTTATTTTGAAACAGGGTCTTGCTAAGAAGCGGAAGCTGGCCGTGAACAGGGATCCTCCTGTTTCAGCCTCCCAAGTACTGGGATTACAAGCATGTGCCACCATGCCCAGCTAGCTCCAAATAATTTTTAAAAGAATTTGGTGTTTTCACAAATACATAGAAATAAAAAACAGAACTTGTTGGGACTTCTTTCCTTATATTTATTTAATTTTAATATGACTTTAATCTCTTTTTTTGTGGTACCAGGGATTGAACCCAGGGGCATTCTACCTCTGGGCTACACCCCCAGCCCTATTTTTAATTCTTTATTTTGAAACAGGAGTTGCAGAGGGCCTCACTAAATAGCTGAGGCTGGCCGCGAACCCAGACCCTCCGGTCTCAGCCTCCCAAGTACTGGGATTACAAGCGTGCACCACCATGCCCTGCTATGACTTTAATCTTAAATCAAACAATAGGACATTATTTTACATGCACCATAAGCACTTCAGTGCTTAGAATTGTTCTTAAAATAGCCAGGTGCGGTGGCACATGCTTATAATCCCAGTACTTAGGAGGCTGAGACAGTAAGATCTCAGGTTCAACAACAGCCTCAGCAAGTATTGAGACTCTCATCAACCTAGTGAGACCCTGTTTCAAAATAAAATAAAATCAGGCTGGGGGTGTAACTCAGAGGTGGAATGCCCCTGGGTTCAATCCCCCCCAAAAAAAGAATTGTTCTTAAGATCTTAATTCAATCTTGCTTTGTATATACTGAACATTTACAAACATATTTTAAGAACATAATTATATTGTCTTACAAATGGCTTTATTTGTGTAATTTTTTGTTTATCTTTTTAAAGTTTTAATTTATGCATAATGATCATACATCTTTATAGGGTACAGTGTGATATTTCAATACATATGTACACAATGTATAATGATAGGATTAGGGTAATTGGTATATCCATTACCTCAGACATTTATTGCTTCTTTGTGTTGAGAACATTCAAAATCCTCTCTATTAGCTATTTTGAAATATAAAATTAAAAGCCAGGTGTGGTGGCGCACGCTTGTAATCCCAGTACTTGGGAGGCTGAGATCGGAGGATCCGGGTTCGTGGCCAGCCTCAGCTACTTAGTGAGGCCCCTCCACAACTTCGTGAGACCCGGTTTCAAAATAAAAGGATAAAAAATAGGGCTGGGGGCATAGCTCAGAGGTAGAATGCCCCTGGGTTCAATCCCCGGTACCGCAAAAAAAAAAAAAGAAATATAAAATTAAATGGTGGGCTGGAGTATAGATCAATGGTAGAGTGCTTGCTTAGCATGTGTGAGGACCTGGGCTCAATCTCCACAAAATAAAAATAAAAAGTAACACAAAAATAAAAAGTAAGAATTAAAAAAAAAGTGTTGTCAACCATAGTTACCCTACTGTGCTATAGAACATTAGAAATTATTCCTTTGATCTAACTACACCCCTGAACCTGTTAATGTGTGAGTGATTTTAAACACTGTGATATTTACTCAGTGGCAATCTAAATAAGGAACTTACACCAAATCTGGTATTTTGCCTCACTAGGAACTATCCCTTGTCTAGGGGGTCTAGTAGAATGATTTGAGTTTCAAAAGCTTCCTTTCTTGGGAAAGCAAATTTCATTTTCCATCACATTTTCAAGCCAATGTAATACAATCCTCTTCTAATCTCCACAGAGTGTATGATGGAGAAAAATCCTGCAAACCAGGAGCTTTCTAAATGGTGACTATGGAGAGATGCCAAGGAAAGAGAATAATGCCAAGTGCAGAATCCTCAAGTCGCTCTCTGAACCAACAGAAATTGATTTGGAAGCTGGATTTCACTGAAGCAGGAAGTATTGCACCTACCAAGATAGAGCACATGTGGAGATTATATTTGGGACCAGGGAATAAAAAAGAAAAGTAAGGCTACATTGTATTTCAGGAGACAGTAAGAAAAGAACGTTCTCTGAAGAAAACACCAATGACCTTTGGTGAAGGAAGAAAGAAAGAATGCTTAAGCAATACTTTATAACTACATCTATTTAAAATGTCTCCCCTATAGTAAATTAACTGCCGCATTTTTATTATTCTTACAATAAGCTCAATGTGCTTAAAAGATACAAACATATATAGAGATCTAGAGTCATTTTAAATTTTAAAAATTATGTTTATTTGAAATATCCCTGGATCTAAACCACTGCAAATGTTTATTGCTTGACTGTGAACAAGGCACAGGACATCATGGGGACCAGCAAGAACTCCAGGTTCCAGAACACGTCCTTGGAGAGTAAAAATGCCAGTTGGGAAGATAAGTTATGGGTTCATAGAAAAATGAACCACAATAATTCAAAGCATCCTGTGATGAATTGTGGACGAATAACACAGTCATTAACTTTTGGAAACCTTTTCCATCATTCATGTTCTTAAGACCAAGTATCAAGCCAGGCGTGGCGGCTCATGCTGGTGATCCCAGTGCTTGGTAGGCTGAGCCAGGAGGATTGCAGGCTTGAGGCCAGCCTCAGGAACTTAGCAAGACTGTTTCAAAGTAAAAAATAAAAAGGACTGGTGGTGTAGCTCTGGGGTAGAGTGCCCCTGGGCTCAATTCCCAGTACCGAAATACATACATACATACATGCATACATGCATACACACACACAAGTATCAGATGGAAATTAATGTCTTCCCCCCCACTGTGGTACTGGAGATTGAACTCAGGAGCATTCTACCTCCAAGCTATACCCCCAGCCCTATTTATTTTCTATTTTGAAACAGGGTCTTGCTAAGTTGCTGAGGGCCTTGCTAAATTGCTGAGGCTGGCCTTGAACCTGTGATACTCCTGTCTCATCCTCTCAAGTACTGGGATTACAGGTGTGCACCACCACACCCAGCTGGAACTTAATGTCTTAAAGGATTTGTAGAAATTATAGAAGAAGTGGGGACATAAAAGGATTCCAGCATTCAAACAAGCACAGATGTAGGAAAGTTCAGAGCACACATCTAGGAGACCTTGAGCAGACCCATTTAACTGAAACAAAGGGTTTGTGTGAAACAAAGCAGGAGAAAACTTTCTTTTTTTTTTTTTTTTTTGCGGTACCAGGGATTGAACCCAGGGGCGTTTTACCTCCAAGCTACACCCCGACCTATTTTTTATCCTTTATTTTGAAACCGGGTCTCACGAAGTTGCAGAGGGCCTCACTAAGTAGCTGAAACTGGCCGTGAACCTGGATCCTCCGGTCTTTGCCTCCCAAGTACTGGGATTACAAGCGTGCGCCACCACACCCGGCAGGAGAAAACTTTGTATAAGTAGGTTGGTCCTCTAGTTAGAAGTGCCTTGATTACTAAATCAAGATATTTAGATATTATTCTTTTTTTTTTTTTGCGGTACCGGGGATTGAACGCAGGGGTGTTCTACCTCTGCGCTATGCCCCGGTCCTATTTTTTATACTTGATTTTGAAACCGGGTCTCACGAAGTTGCGGAGGGCCTCACTAAGGAGAGAGAGAGAGAGAGAGAGAGAGAGAGCTGAGGCTGGCCGCGAACCTGGATCCTCCGGTCTCCGCCTCCCAAAGTACTGGGATTACAAGCGTGCGCCACCACACCCGGCCGATATTATTCTTTTAAGCAATACAAAAATCAAAGCTGGTATCCTGACTGTGAAGCAACGTAATTAAAGCATTTTTGTTGTTGTTGTTTGTGGTACTGGGGATTGAACCCAGGGTTGTTGTTTGCTTGTTTGTTTTTACCTCTGAGCTACATCTCCAGCCCTATTTTACTTTTTGCTTCGAAACGGTCTCACTAAATTGCCAAGACTGGCCTAAAATTTGTGATCCTCCCATCTCAGCCTCCCAAGGACTGGGATTACAGTACTGAGTTCATTCTCCAGTACTGCAAAAAAATAAAAATAAAATGAAGGCTATTTGCAAAACACAGGAAAGATAAAATAAAATAAAAATCATCTGGAAACCTACATCTAGAAATATGTTAAACTTTTTTTTTTTTTTTTTTTGGCTGAACTGGGGATAGAACCCAGGAGAATTCTACCTCCGGGCTACACACCCAGCCCTATTTTTTTTTATTATTCTTTACTTTGAAACAGGGTCTCACTGAGTTGCGGAGGACCTCACTAAGTAGCTGAGGCTGACCACTCACCTGGATCCTCCGGTCTCAGCCTCCCCAGTACTGGGATTACAAGGGTGCGCCACCACGCCCGGCTTATGTTAAACTTTTTTTCTGCTTTTGTGTGTGTGTATGTGTGTGTGTGTGTGTGTGTGTGTGTGTGTGTGTACAAATTGGCAAATTGGGATTATTGTTATTATTATTTGAACCCAAGGGCATTCTACCTCTGAACTACACCCCCAGCCCTATATATATAGGGCAGAAATATAGTATGTTGTATTTAATCAATTTTCTGTTTTACATCCAGACACAAGTAACTAAGATTAACCAAAGTTTAGCCTAAGCACTATATGGAATGGATTGGCACAAGGATAAACTGAGAATAGGTGGACTCCTTAAGAAACTATTAGTAGTGCCAGGAAAGGTGGCACATGCCTGTAATCCCAACTTCTCAGAAGGCTGAGTCAGGAGAATTGCAAGTTCAAGGCCAGTCTGAACAATTTAGGGAGACTCTGTCTCAAAAAAGAAGGGGCAGGGGATTTAACTCAGTGATAGAGCACTTGCCTAGCATGCCCCAGGCCCTGGTTTCAATCCCCAGCACAAGAAAGAAGAAAGAGACGGAGAGAGGGAAAGAGAAGGAGAGAGGGAAAGAGGGAGAGAGGGAGAGGGGTGGAGAGAGAGAGAGAGCAGGAAGGAAAGAAATGACTAGTGATGAACTGCTTAAGTAAATTAAGACATATTCACACATCAGAATGGTTTATAAATATTATAACTATTATTTCAAAGAATGATGCTGCTCCTTGTATGCTGTTACAGAGTAATTTTCAAGATACGGTTTTCTCCTCAATCTCTTAAATTTGGAGTGCTCCAGAATTTGGTCTTATCTCCTCTGTGTACATTTCCTCCCTTGATGATCTCATCCAGCTTCAAGGATGTCAGTATTGTCCATTGGCATGATAGCCTGTGGATACAGGTTTTCCAAGAAAGAATTTTAAGTTTAAAATGCCTGCTCCACTCCAATGCTGTCCAACAGAGAAATTACAAATGCAAATGCTGGTGTGCTGCCCTGGGAAGCAAGCAAGCGAGGGGCCCTGAAGCTGGGTGTATAGTATAGCTTTTGCAAAGGCCTGGAGACAGGAGCAGAGCGGTGGGGTGAAGGACTCAGGAAGGAGACACGCTCGTTACCAAGTTAGGGTATGAAATGGGTGGAAAAGTGGGAAATATCATTTGGGCAGTTTGCTCTTTGACCTCTATTCCTTCCAATGTTTGTAAAGTAATAACCTGACACCATCATTTGATTTGGGTTTCTAATTAGTGGCACATATGTCCCTGTAATGGGGTAATGGAAAAAAGACTGTAGACCAATGAACAAACTAGTGCTCTGAGATAGAAAGCAAATGTACACTATTCTTCATTTCCAACATGTCCTCCACGTTAAAGTTTCTCCTTAGTCGGGCGTGGTGGCGCACGTTTGTAATCCCAGTACTTGGGAGGCTGAGACAGGGGGATCGCAGGTTCGAGACCAGCCTCAGCAACTTGTGAGGCCCTCCGCAACTTAGTGAGACCCTATTTCAAAATAAAGAATAAAATAGGGCTGGGGGTGTAGCTCAGAGGTAGAATGCCCTTCAGTTCAATCCCTAGTACCACACACACACACACACACAAAGTTTCTCCTCGTTTCCATCACAAGCTCTGCTTTTTACCAAGTAACACCACCCCCCACCAGCTAAAAATTGCCAAGAATTCTTTCTTTCCATATTGAAAAGGCCTGGCTACTTTTATACGATCACAGTTTGCCCTCCATTCTATGTAAGTACAAACACGTAAAAATATTTATACATCTCCCCAATCTATAGAAAATCATTTTGGGGTCTTGAAAACAGACTCTTTACAGATGGAGAGAATGCAGGAGAAATGCCCTCAGTGTGCTGGCTAAAAAGTGCAATGTCTGCCCAGCACTGTGCCTCCTCTCATAAGAGGGGGTGCTCTGCTGAATGAGCCCTGTGTGTCAAGATTCAAAAAGTTCTTGTTTGCTCCACTTGAACAAAGCTCTCACAGACAGTGGGATCTGCAGGGTAGCCACCGAGTGTGTTAAACCCATGTTCCCTCCACCGCACTGCCGAACAGTTTATCGTAATGGCAGTTCTCACCTTCATGTATAGGGGCCGGTGTTCGTCTCGGCACGCTGCACAGAGCTCCCACTGACTTCAAAGGAAATGACATAGAACAGAACCCCATGGTGTGAGGAGAAACAAGCAGCATCTCATCAGAATTGGGCCGCTTTTATTTTTTTTCATTCTCTTTGTAGAAGTGGCTAAATTTATATACCAAATATCTAAAGGCTACCTTTCACTTTGGCCGTTTGTGAACTGTCAGATATACGCACACTCACTGGGAAGCTCTCCAGTGAACTGCTTTCTCAGTAGAAGGGAAAGGGAGGGAACGGGGTTATAGAGAAACCCATCCCATCCCATAGATTTTTCTTGGTCTGTAAGACCCCCAAGATGATTTGGGGCTAGCTCAGTGGTTCTGTTTTGGTCTTCAGGAAAACACTAAAAAAGGAGGGAGAGGAAAAATAGGAGAGAGGGAGGAGGAGAGGGAAGACAAAAAAGAAAGTATAAGTGTATGTTTATTAATTTTTTTATTTTTTATTTTTTTTTGCGGTACCGGGGATTGAATGCAGGGGCGTTCTACCTCCGCGCTACACCCCCGGCCCTATTTTTTTTATGCTTTATTTTTGAAACCGGGTCTCACGAAGTTGCGGAGGGCCTCACTAGGTAGAGAGAGAGAGAGAGAGAGAGAGAGAGAGAGAGAGAGAGGGAGAGGAGAGAGAGAGAGAGAGAGAGAGCTGAGGCTGGCCGCGAACCCGGATCCTCCGGTCTCCGCCTCCCAAAGTACTGGGATTACAAGTGTGCACCACCATGCCCGGCATAAGTGTATGTTATTATATTATATAATAATATTATTATATATATTATTAAATCTCTAGATAGGGGAGGTCTTTGGGGAGGAGTAAGTAAAAATTAATAGATTTAACTACAAAAATTTTAACATTTCTTTTTTTCTTTTTTTGCGGTACTGAGGATTGAACCCAGGGGCGTTCTACCTCCGCGCTACGCCCCCAGCCCTATTTTTTTTATACTTTATTTTGAAACTGAATCTCACGAAGTTGCGGAGGGCCTCACTAAGGAGAGAGAGAGAGAGAGAGAGAGAGAGCGCTGAGGCTGGCCACGAACCTGGATCCTCCGGTCTCCGCCTCCCAAAGTACTGGGATTACAAGCGTGCGCCACCACACCCGGCTAAATTTTAACATTTCTACATGTCAAAAATCAAAATAAGAACCAGGCACCATGGTGCACGCATGTAATCCTAGTACTTGGGAGGCTGAGACAGGAGGATTGCAGGTTCAAAGCCAGCCTCAGCAACTTAGCGAGGCTCTTAGCAACCTAGCAAGACCTTGTTTCCGAATAAGAAATAAAATCGGGGGCCGGGCGTGGTAGCGCATGCTTGTAATTCCAGTACTTTGGGAGGCGGAGACCGGAGGATCCAGGTTCGCGGCCAGCCTCAGCTCTCTCTCT
>PVJS01060026.1:0-10000 GCA_004027185.1 Glis glis
AACTGTCAAATTTCCTCCTGTGCTGTCCTCTTATATTCAAGTAAAATGTATGCCAAGAGTCCCTTGCCTCTAGCAATTTCTGCCTAAACGTCCAAGTTGACTGTTTCCTTTTACAATGAAATTACTGTATTTATTAATTTGATAGAGTCCAATAAATCCTTTCTCTAGCTCTGGCTATACTGTCAATAAAAGATGAAAAAAAAATATATAAAAAATAGGGCCGGGGGCGTAGCACAGAGGTAGAACGCCCCTGCGTTCAATCCCCGGTACCGCAAAAAAAAAAAAAATAGCTATTGATATTTAATATATTAGAAATTTGGCCAGGTATGGTGGTGCAATGCTTGTAATCCCAGTACTTGGGAGGCTGAGACAGGAGGATTGCAGGTTCAAGGATAGCCTCAGCAAGTAGTAAGACTCTCATCAACCTAGCGAGACCCTGTTTGAAAAGAAAAATCAAATAGGGCTGGGGGTGTAGTTTGGAGGTAGATTGCCCCTGAGTTCAATCCCTAGTACCACACACAAAAGAATTAGAACTGAGTTATATATTAACATAAAGAACATTTTGGAGAGCACCTGGCATTATCACCTTTCAGACCATGAGGTCGGGGGAGGGAAGGACAGGAGGTTCAGTGGTGTGAGGATGAGGGAGGGGGGTGCACCAGAGAGCAGCGTTGGCTATGATCGGGATGAAAAGGGAGCCTATCCTACATTACTAGCAGAAAGGGTGTCCTGGTCATGAGTGCCTTTGGTTCCCTGGGGTCAGCTAAGACTGAGCTTGGAGAGGTGTTCTGGGGTGCATTAGGGCAGCGTTCTCTTGGTGTAGTCTGGGGACCTAAGCCTTCTGGAGGGCTCCCGAGGCAAAAACTGTTTCCCTAATAAAGTTAACATCTTATGGAGGACAGGCTGGTGGCTCAGTGGTAGAGTCCTTGCCTAGTATGTATGAGGCCCTGGGTTCAATCTCCAGCACTGAAGAAAAAAAAAATCTTATGGCTATTTTTATTCATTCTCTCATTGAATTTTTTTTTTTTTTTGCGCGGTACCCGGGATTGAACCCAGGGGCGTTCTACGTTGGAGCTAGACCCCCAGCCCTATTTTTTATCCTTTATTTTGAAACCGGGTCTCACAAAGTTGCGGAGGGCCTCACTAAGTAGCTGAGGCTGGCTGCGAACCCGGATCCTCCGGTCTCAGCCTCCCAAGTACTGGGACTACAAGCGTGTGCCACCACGCCTGGCTTCTCATTGAATATAAAATTGACTTTCCAAAGGTTACTGGACATATGATATCCTAGCAGGTTGAATGTGGAAAGTGAGAATCCAGCTGTCTTCAGACACAGTCGCACACACAGCTCTGTCAAGGAGCCACACCTACTGTTCACATGACCTCACAGATAGAAAGCAATGCACAAGGTCCCTGCTTCCCGCCTGCCTCCATGTGGCCCTGCTGGGGTGTTGGAGCACCATAGTCTCCCTGAGGAGTAGGAGTGGACAGAGCTGGAGACTTCTTAAACACTATCTGTTCCCCACAGTGGATCTGTGGAATCAGCTTCTTGATCCCCTTGCCGGTCCCCAAGGATGTAACAAGGCTGGACCACCTCACAAGTCAGGATGCGGGGCCCAGGCACCTCTACACAGTGAGCCCACAGCTCAAGAATTTGGACACCTTCAAGTGTACTCTACAGTAGAGGAAGAAAGCCCTTCGGTTGGTTTTCTGTCTTGTTCGTGTTGTTCCTGGGCCACAGTTCAGCTCCCCCGAGGTGGCATGAGTTGGCTCTGTGGACCAGATCGTGAAACGTTGCAGGGCTCATCGCAAGTCCACCGGTGGACATGGACATTCCAGGGTGACCTCTGTAGGCTGACAGCTGCCTTTTCCCTGCCGTGTTCTTCACTCGCTGGACACCACCCCGGCCTGCAACACGCTCCTCTCAACCTCTGCTTTCTTTCTTTTTTTCTTTCTTTTTGTTCAGTACTGGGGATTGAACTAGGGGCATTCTACCTCTGAGCTACACCCCCAGCCCTATTTTTTATTCTTTATTTTGAAACAGGGTCTCACTAAGTTGCAGAGGGCCTCACTAAGTAGCTGAGGCTGGCCGCGAACTCGGATCCTTCAGTGTCAGCCTCCCAAGTACTGGGATTACAAGCGTGTGCCACCACGCCCGGCTCCACCTCTGCTTTCATACGTCTGTCCCTTCTCACCTCCTTAATTCACATAAGAAGTACCCCACTCTGCCCAAAGCAGTCCTTGTTCCCGGCTGTATGATTGGTCACATGCTCTAAGCCCTTGGAGCAGGAAACAACCATAGAGTGTTACAAATGCCCCACGCATGCGGTCTGTTGCCTATAACGCATGAAACGTGCCATTTTAAGCTAGAATCTAATAGCACATAGGAAATGCCTCTGATTTTGTTTTCTTTCCTTCCAGGTCACCGCTGGACTGCCTCTTCCCAAGGCTTACACAGAGGAGGTAACGTTGATTGTTTGTAATTAATCCTAGAAAGCACCACACCCAAATCAGCATTTTTCCACCTGGCCTGTGGGGAAATGAAGTGGGTATCACTAGGCCCCAGGCTTGCTCCTGGGAGTGCAGGATCCTGAGGACCTGCAGTGAGCTGAAGGTTGTGTTAAATGAGTAGCAGTATGACTGCCCCGCAGAGGGTGTCAGTAGACCATTGCCCCAGACCTGTGGCTGATTCTCAGTGGGGCGATTTGCTACCATGGGACATTTGGCCATGTCTAGAGACATTCTGATTGTTACAAGTGAAGGTAGGGAGTATTACTGGCAACTAGTAGGTAGAAGCCTGGGATGCTGTTAAACATCGTGCAGTGAGGACAGCACC
The DNA here is from genome assembly GCA_004027185.1 of Glis glis. Lineage (NCBI taxonomy): Eukaryota > Metazoa > Chordata > Mammalia > Rodentia > Gliridae > Glis > Glis glis. The sequence goes on from PVJS01060026.1 coordinate 2,834, forward strand.
TCCCACCCCCAATAAAGAATTGTCCAGCTCAGAATGTCAGGATGGTGAGCTTGAGAGACTCTGACCGAGCTGCCGGAAGTTTCCTTTATTGTCTTCCCTGCATTGATGAGTCTCGAATGTCATTCAAATCAGAAGCAAGTAGGGGCCTTTTAGAGATAACTGTTTCCTCTGCAGATTTAAACCATATTAAGGCCCAAGCTGGCTGCAGTGGTTAATGCCTGTAATCTCAGTACTTGGGAAGCTGAGACAGGAGGATCACAGGTTCTAGGGCAGCTTCAGCAATTTAGCAAGACCCTGTTTCAAAATAAATAAAATAGTGCTGGAGGTGTAACTCAGAGATAGAGTGCCCCTGGGTTCAATTCCCAGTATCACCTAAAACGGGGGTGAGGGGCAAGGTATAGCTAGTATCCTAGCTGTTTTTGTAGGCAAATCTTCCAAAGTTGACTTGGTTTATAGTCAGGAAGAAGCCAAAGAACAATTGTGAGCTCAAACCTTACTGGTATCATTTACCATTAAAGACACATCTCTAGAGCCAGTTTGGGTGGCTATGTAACAAACAGGCTCTTATATAAGATGCAGGATCAGCTGCTGTCACTGTTAATTCAAATTTTCTGTTGGAGGCTTTTACATTATCAAACAGTACAGGATCACTGTGCTGGTTCCAAATGAAGTATTTCAAAATGAGGTAGAAAAAAATTGTTGGTGCCTTGAGTCTGCCTGTCTTCTGAGTTATGACTTGCCTTTTATGGTCATCTGTCTGATTCACGTGTAGGAGGGGAATTCACAGTTCTGGCCCTCCTGCTACCCCACAAGCCTTTCCTGTGTCTAATTACAGTGACTACCCCAAACTGGCCCAGCTGGTGTCTTCATTTAAGAAATTCTACTTATTTAAACTGTTCTCAATCAGTCTTACATATTAATTGCCTTTCATGTAACTAGAGGTAAAGAATTAGCAATGTTCTTTTGCAAATCAGATAAGTCCTAATCTCAGTTTACAATTATTAAAGGGGAAAAAAGTATAAATCACGTTTAAAATGAACTTAGTTGTTTTCTTCTTTTTAATTCGAACTGGGGATTGAACCCAGGGGCATTCTACCTCTGAGCTACACCCCAGCCCTATTTTTTTTTTTTTATTCTTTATTTTGAAACAGGGTCTCACTGAGTTTCCGAGGGCCTCACTAAAGTAGCTGAGGCTGGCCGCGAACCTGCAATCCTCCTGTCTCAGCCTTCTAAGTACTGGGATTACAAGTGTGAGCCACCACGCCTGGCTGAACTTGGTTGTTTTCTACCGTTAGCCTACTGCTGTTTGGGGGGTCCACAAACTGAGCACTAATACTGCTGGGTTTTGCTCAGCATCCAGGATATGTATTTTTATAGACAACTATTTTTATTTTTAAGATAAAAATAATACTTTGGGGTTTTTTGTGGTACTGGGGTTTGAAACCAGGGGCATTCTACCTCCAAGCTACACCCCCAGCCCTATTTTTTATTCTTTATTTTGAAACAGGGTCTCACTAAGTTGCAGAGGGCCTCACTAAGTAGCTGAGCCTGGCCACCAACCTACGATCCTCCTGTCTCAGCCTCCCAAGTACTGGGATTACAAGCGTGTGCCACCACGCCTGGCTTATATTTTGGGTTATTTTAAGAAGTGTGCTTCCAAATTCACTTTCGTGTACTGTGTCACCTCACGTTCAAAGAAACCCTCAGGTGTAAACCAAAGCACCTCGTCAGGCTTCGTCACTTCCATCGAGGGTTGTGCTGTACTCAAAAGAATCTGTTTGTATCGTACCATGTGAATACATAAAATTCATAAACAGTCGTAAGTATAATTTAGGTAAGGGCAGCTAATCCCCGTCAAGCAGCAACAAAGCTATTAAGATGTGGTGTAATGACCACAAATACACCGGCTATTGTGTTGTGTTTTCAAGATGGCAGGAAATGGGCACAAGTCCCTCCAGTGTTGTGTGCTGGAGTCACAGCTCCCTCCTCCACAACGACCATCACCGGCATGAGCAATGCCGCGTCAGGCCTGCTCTCTTACTTGTTGGTGGCCGTGTCGTCTTGGCAGTGAATGTCCACTCAAGGAGACAGTTTCCCTTTTAAGAAGAAGCTGCGACCGTCTTCCAGTCTGCTCTCTCTGACCTTACACACCTGTCACTGTTGTTTTGCAGGACCTGGAGCTGGTTGAAAAAGGCTTCAGTAACTTGAGGAAACAAATAGAAAATGCCAGAATGTTTGGAGTTCCAGTAGTAGTGGCCATAAATGCCTTCAAGTAAGTTGAAGAAAGGGGGGCTGTCATAGGAAGGGGGTATCATAGAAAGGGGGGCTGTGGAAAAATGGTCAGAAAACATCTCCTGTGGCTGCTTGTGCAGTGCTGCTTTCAGCCTCATCTTGTTCTCCAGTTGCCGCTGTTGATTTTAGCCTGTGGTTTAGCCTGAGATGCGACAGGCACCACGTACATCACAGCGAGCTCGCTGCCTCACCAGCTGTGGGTCCAGAAGTCAGATTCGGCTCCCGTGGGCCCCCTTCTCCTGCCGAGTGACGTGGAGAACACACAGGCTTGAGGATGAACGTTCTTTTTGATCTTGTGAGGCCTTTTGTGCTAACATAAGATCTCAGCCTGCAGCGTTCCATTATTTTACTCAGTCTGGCGGGATGCAGTCTTGACAGAGTTGAATGTAGTGAGCTGGAAGTGTTCACGTGAGAACTTCCGTGGGTGGTCTGGCATTGCTGTACTGGTTTGGGTTTTCTTATAATGGCCTCACCACGGTGGAATGGGAAGCAAATTTTTTAAAAGCTAGTATTTATTGACTTCTGCTGGTATGCTGGGAATGCTTCGAGTACTTTCCATGTATTTCTCATCTAAGCCACATGACATACCATTGAAATAAGTGCTGTGATCATTGCCATTTTACCCATGTGGAAGTCGAGGCACATAGAGATTAAATAACTGTCCAAAGTTACACTGCAAGCTAGTTGTGGAGCTGAAATTCAAACCCAGGCAGTAGTACTTGACTGGGTTCCATCTGTCAGTGCGTAGCTCCCATGGGTTTGTGTGGGGGGGGTGGTACTAGAGATTCAAACCAGAGGCATTTTACCTCGGAGCTACACCCCCAGCCCTTTTATTATTTTTTGTTTTGAAACAGGGTCTCACTAGGTTGCTGAGAGTCACCACCATGCCAGGCTTCCCATAGGTTTTAATGGCCTAAAGAAGATGTACTGTGCTGGGCATGGTGGCACATGCCTGTAATCCCAGTACTTGGGTGGCTGAGACAGGAGGATTGCAGGTTCAAGACCAGCCTCAGCAACTTAGCAAGACCCTGCTTCCAAATAAAAAATTAAAAATAGGGCTTGGGCCGGGCGTGGTGGCACACGCTTGTAATCCCAGTACTTGGGAGGCGGAGACCGGAGGATCCGGGTTCGCGGCCAGCCTCAGCTACTTAGTGAGGCCTTCTGCAACTTCGTGAGACCCGGTTTCAAAATAAAGTATAAAAAATAGGGCTGGGGGTGTAGCTCGGAGGTAAAACGCCCCTGGGTTCAATCCCCGGTACCGCAAATAAATAAATAAATAAATAAATAGGGCTTGGGGGTGTAGCTCAGAGGTAGAATGCCCCTAGGTTCAATCCCCAGCAACACACACACACACACACACACACACACACACATAAAAGAAAAATGTACTCTGTCCTCTCCGGCCACCTTCCATGCTTTAACACGAAGCACTGCATTTACAGGACGGATACAGAGGCTGAGCTAGACCTCATCGGCCGCCTTGCCAGAGAACATGGGGCTTTTGACGCCATCAAGTGCACTCACTGGGCGGAAGGGGGCAAGGGCGCCTTAGCCCTGGCTCAGGCTGTCCAGAGAGCCGCACAGGAGCCCAGCAGCTTCCGACTCCTTTATGACCTCAAGGTGGGTACTTTGCTGCGTGTGGCTGCCTCTGTGTAGGAGCCCCGTGTTTAGCAGCCTCAATCTTGTGGTTTTGATTCCCACATGAGCGAGCTACACAGCCACAGCCTGGACTCTCAGCTCTGGACAGCTGGCTCATAAACATGGGTTGCACTTATTTATGGAGTAGGAGACCAGGCAAGAATACCTGGGGAGGTTGGCTCCATCCTGACTTTGAAAAGGCTCATAGTAAGCCGGGCGTGGTGGCGCACGCTTGTAATCCCAGTACTTGGGAGGCGGAGACCAGAGGATCTGGGTTTGCAGTGAGGCCCTCTGCAACTTCGTGAGACCCGGTTTCAAAATAAAGAATAAAAAAATAGGGCCGGGGGTATAGCTCAGAGGTAGAACGCCCCTGGGTTCAATCCCCAGTACCGCCAAAAAAAAAAAAAAAAAAGGCTCACAGTGCAAGTTCTTTTGCTGGTAGAAGAGAGGGCTACGTAGAGAACCAAGTGTGTAATTCACTGTAGCCTTTAACCTAAGGAACCAGCCATGTTGTAGCAAATTGGCAAGGGGCTACATCAAACTCAGAAAAGCTTTCGGACCACTTGTCAGTTAACAGCAAAGATGTGCGCTCCCAAGTTCACTTGTGGGTACTGTGCTGCCTCAAGTTCAGAGAAACCTTCAAGTGCAAACCAAAGCACCGCCGCTGGCTTCCTCATTTTTCCATCACAGAGGAAAGTAAATTACATCTGGCCCAGCAGAAGCACTGTTTATCCTATGACACAATAAAGTTAGTTCAGAGAAAGGTTGTTCTTGTTACAAGGTTGTATTTTGTTTTCAGTCTTCTCTCCTGTGTTTCAGAATGTGATCAATCGATAACATTGTTAGGAATATGGAATATATGTTGTAGTTAATTCTGCTTGTATTCTGTAGGCTAGTTTTTACTTGGCTTGGTTTTTACAAGACTTTGAAAAATAGCCATAAAGTGAAAGGAGCCGGGCGTGGTGGTGCATCCTGTAATCCTAATACTTGGGAGACTGAGCCTGGAGGATCACAGGTTCGAGGCCAGCCTCAGCAACTTAGCATGACTCTCAGCAACTTAGTGAGACCCTGTTTCCAAATGAAAATAGGGCTGGGGGTGTAGCTCGAAGGTAGAATGCCCTTGGGTTCCATCTCCAAAAAAAGAGGAAGGAAAAAATCCAATTACTCTTCAGTTTTAACATTCTCTTTTTCTTCTTTGCCCCTTGTAAATATAATACAGTAACAACATTTTCTTGCCAACATTGACATTTTTCCATTGAGCTTTGGTCTTCATAGATGGGTTTGAAAATCTTTTCAACCAGTCATCTTTCAGAAAATTCCATAAACACAAATTTGCACAAAAATGCAAAGCATTTATAGGCACCTTCTTCGAACCCCCATCCACAGCACTTAAGTCAGTCTTTGAAGGCCAGCAGGAGACATGGAAGAGGTGGGGTAACACAGACTTTTGAACCCATTTCTCCTTGGAGCTTTGCTCTGTTCTGACAAACAGGAGGCTGCCACTTTTGTTTTATTCAGCATCTGCTAGTCTTAAATCACCTGTAGCCAAAGTGCTCTTGCTTCAGAAGTTCTTGATGTGCCTTAGCATTAATAAACTCCAATTTTAAGATGCATATGAAGTAATCTGTTGCATCTTTTTTTTTTTTTTTTTTTTTTTTGCGGTACTGGAGATTGAACCTGGGGGATTCTACCTCCAATCTACATCCCCAGCCCTATTTTTTATTCTTTATTTTGAAACAGCGTCTCACTAAGTTGCGGGGGCCTCACTAAGTAGCTGAGGCTGGCCGTGAACCCAGATCCTCCAGTGTCAGCCTCCCAAGTACTGGGATTAAGAGCGTGCGCCACTACGCCCGGCTCTGTTACATCTTTATAAAACCATTTTTGACTATTCACTTTATACAGACAAAGCCCCTTCATATATTATCCCTATTTAGTTAAAGACAGTATTTTTGTTTGTTTTTGGTACTGAGGATGGAACTCAGGGGCATTCTACCTCTGAACTACACCCCCAGCGCTTTTTATTTTTTTATGGTACTGGGAATTGAACTCAGGGGCATTCTACCTCTGAATACACCCCCAGCCCCCCTTTTTTTGCGGTACTGTGGATTGAACCCAGGGCATTCTACCTCAAGCTACACCTCCAGCCCTATTTTTTAATCCTTTATTTTGAAACAGGGTCTCAGTAAGTCGCAGAGGCCTCACTAAGTAGCTGAGGCTGGCCGCGGACCTGGATCCTCTGGTCTCAGCCTCCCAAGTACTGGGATTACAAGCATGTGCCACCACGCCTGGCTTATTTTTTGTTTTGAAATAGAGTCTTGCTAGGTTAATGAGAGTCTCACTACATTGCTGAGACTGTCCTCAAACCTGCGAACCTCCTATCTCAACCTTCCAAGTACTGGGATTACAACCATGCATCATCATGCCCAGCTCAGTATTTTTATTTTTATAGGCAGATTATTGCTCCTTTCAAAAAACAAAGCTTGCTTAATGTGTTCTTTTAGCTTAGTTGCTAGGAAGTAGAGAGCCAGATAAAATATTGACTAATTTTAGTACAGTATTTATATATGTATGTGTGTCTGTACATCTCTCTCTCCCTTTCTGTGTATATAGATGTAATAACTTTAATTCTGTAAGACATTTTCCACTTATCCAATCTGGGGCTTGCTATTAAAAGGCTTCTAACTCAGTAAACCTCAAACTATTTGCATATCTATATTTGTATATAAAAAACATCCAGCCCTTTTAGGGCCACTGACCTGGAATGTGGCTATGTTCCTATTAGGCTCCCTCATTCATATCCAGTCATGGTTCCCTCTGTTCCTTGTGTATTAGCTCCCAATTGAGGATAAAATCAGGATCATTGCGCAGAAGATCTATGGGGCAGACGACATTGAATTGCTCCCTGAAGCTCAGCACAAAGCTGAAGTCTACACGAAGCAGGTAGGTGTTCGGTTAGTTTGTTCTTTTGTCCCTTCGCACAGCAGGCCTTGGAGTCAGAACCCCTGCATTCTCCCAGCCCTGCCGGGCAGCAACGGCTTCACTTCTCTGGGTGGCAGCCTTCTAACCTCTGGGTTTGGATTGGGTGGTCCCGTCCAAATTCTTTAATTACCCAGAGATGGTATATGAACGCGTAGAAAAGCCAGGAGGACATAGAGAATGCCTTAACTAAAAGATTGAGAACCTCTCCAGTGTTGTTCTCATGTCTACCAAGCTGGAGGGTAGTGGCGATGAATATAA
>PVJS01060027.1:0-11347 GCA_004027185.1 Glis glis
GGGGTGTAGCCCAGAGGTAGAATGCCCCTGGGTTCAATCCCCGGTACCGCAAAAAAAAAAAACAAAGGTGAAGTGATACACATTCTGTAGAAACCATATTTCAAATTTTCCAGTTTGATTTTCTTCTCAGGTTAGCTATATGCTGTATGATCTTCTTTCCTGATGATCAATGGATCATTGAACCATAGCTCCCAGTGAACCACAGGACCACAAGACTAAACAAGTGATAGTCAGCACATAGATTCCAAGACTGGTGGAAATTTTCCAGGGGGTGTAGCCTCAGGTACAGTTGTAGCCTTGGGTAGAGTTTGGGGGCATTGAATAAAAATAAGGGGGTGGTAGAAGCCCAAGAGGGATGCTGAGTAATATTTTTTTCTGAAAAGGGGGCAGCAAACTAATAATTTGGTGAATTGATGTTATAGTATACTGTGTTGCAAAGCTAGGATGTTTAATGGTTTAGGTATACTTAGTGTGCTTTCCAGGTAATGATATCCACAAATTATGAAGGATTCATCAGGATAAAAACACATCATAAGTTGAGGAACATTTATACACTGAAAAATAGTTCTTTGTTCAAACTGAAGAAATAGCAATGACTTATTTCAGAAAAATATATTGTGTACTAGATATTGAATTCAAAGGTGTTCTACCAATGAGATACACCCCAGCCCTTTTTATTTTACTTTTTAAAATTTTGAGACAGGGTCTTACTAAGTTGTCAAGGTTGTCCTCAAACATGTGACCCTCTGTCTCAGATCCCAAGTACTGTAATTGCAGGCTTGTACCACCACGCCAAACAGGAATAATATATTTTTAAGATTCTTATTAAAGTCTTTCTCCCTCCTCATACTTTCTCCTGTTAAGCATTTATTTGGGTTTTGTTATTGAAAAATAATTAGAAAAGTGACAGAAATACTTTCCTTGAATAATATCTCTCTAAATATTCATTACAGAAAGAAAATGTCGAGAAATAAGTATTTGTTCAGAGAAAAGCAAGTGGGAAAGTCTTGAGTTTCAACTTCAGAGATTGTGGCATTTCTCATTTATCAACAGGAAGCATGTGATTTTTACCAAAATTTCAGAAAAGCCATTGCTAAGTTTGCAAATAATTTATCACAGTTACCTGAAACAATTTTAGTACTCAAAAAACTTTGGCAAATAAAACAATGTTCCTTCCTCATTCTTTATAGCTATACTAATAATAGATCAAAATGGAAAGAAAATGTCAGTGAACAGTAGCATTTAAAAGTAAATTTTGGATACAAAGTGCCTATTACAGCACTTTGTGCCATCTAACACTGGGTTAACTCAGCCTTTGTGCCATCTAACACAGGGTTAACTCAGCCTAGTGGTGTAGGCATAGGCCCAAATGTAGTTAGTTGTGAAATAATTAAAAAATACGCTTAACAAATGAAGGTGACTTTTTTGTAGATTTTCACTTTGCACAAAAATGAAAAAGTAAGCATTTTTGCTTCTAGACAAAGGACCCTACATGTTTTTGACCTTGAACAATATTTTTCTCTAGACTTATTTTACCAGTCTACAAATACATTATATAAGCTAGTGAAATATATATGCACCAATTAACTGAATTTACAGTGCTCTAAGACTTACATTTTAAGAATTTAGGCTTGGTGGTAGGGTGAAGGTAAGGGTGATCATGGTATTTTTATATTTAAAAGGGATGTTAAAGATAAAGAAAGGGAAGCCTGGTGTGGTGGCATATGCCTGTAATCCCAGTACATAGGAGACTAAGACAGGAGGATCGCAGGTTTGAGTTCAGCCTCAGCAATTCAGTGAGGCCCTCAGTAACTTAGTGAGACACTGGTTAAAAATAAAAATGAAAAGGTCTGGGAATATATTTTTTAGGTAGAATGCCCCTGGGTTCAATCCCCAGTACCAAAAAAAAAAAAAAGGTAAAGAGAATACTGAAGTGGCATCCCTCAGTTGGGCAAGAAGGGATGGTATTCAGAGATGATACCTTTGAAAAGAAAAAAGGAGAAAAAAATGTAGTCCTGCTGCTGTGTTTTTTTTTGTTGTTGTTGTTGCTGTTGCAGTTCTGCATTACCATATTTTGTATGTGAGTGGAAAAAGTGAGCAAGTGTACGGCATTCAATGAAAAGATTGTTCTGGCTTATTAGTATCTGGAGGATACTAATAAGACAGTAAGTAAAATAATGTAAAGTAATGTAAGTAAAATAATGGATTGTGTGTCTTGAGTATGTAGGTGAAGCACTGAGGATGACAGGAAAAGACTGATTATTATTATTTAGGAAAACGGAATGGTCTAGTAAAGATACATTAGAGATAAAGTATAAAAGAACTGAACTGATATGTAGTTATGATATATGGTGCAATGTACTAGAATTGAAGATTTTGGAAGATAGACTGTTTTAAGAGATTATAATTATTAACATGTGATCATGTATTTTGGTGGATACAATTTAGAGAAATGGATGATCATTTGAATTATGGGATTCTAATAGGTGTAAAGGTAAGGTATTGCCTTTTATAGGAAACTTTGTAAAATGGTCAGGATGAAAGGAGTGATGTTGGTCTCATGAGCACAAAGAGCAGGTGATGGTGGTCTGGTTCTCAGAGTCTTTAGACTGATATTTGGTTGACAACACTTAGTCTGTACCCACATCATTGGGCCTTGAAAAATATTTTTCTCTAGACTTCTTTTACCAGTCTACAAATGCATTATATAAGCTAGCGAAACATACATGCACCAATTAACTGAATTTATAGTGCTCTAAGACTTACATTTTAAGAATTTAGGCTTGGAGGTAGGGTGAAGGTAAGGGCGACCATGGTATTTTTATATTTAAAGCTACAAGTCGCCTGGTGTGGTGGCGCACGCTTGTAATACCAGTATGTGGGAGGCTGAGACAGGAGGATTGCAGGTTCGTGGTGAGCCTCAGCTACTTAGTGAGGTCCTCCACAACTTAGTGAGACCCTGTTTCAAAAATAAAAAATAAAAAAATAGGGCTGGGGTGCAGCTCAGAGGTAGAATGCCCCTGGGTTCAATCTCTAGAACCACACACACACAAAATAAATCAATAAAGTTACAAGTCTTTCCTTCCCCACTTGACTCTTTTCTTTTATCTCTTCCACCCTATCTTATACCCCTGTTGATATGTGGCATACAGTTCCCCTTTTATAATGCCTAGGCAAGACACCATGGTGTGACTAAAAGAATGTCCTTACTAACCTTAAATCAGTGTCATTGAATTTCATGTAATTTAAGAAGCAAGGCAATTGAGTAAATAAGAAGTAGGCAAGGCAAGTTCCACTTCCAATATGGAGGAGTTCTCTTCTAATAAATGGATCTTTCCAGAAATAAGTTATGAACTCCAAATAAATTATGTAAAAAGTATCTACTTGAGTGTGCTAGGGATTGAAACAGGCAGGCAAATTTTGGAGGGGAGTCAAAAGTCCAGTAAGCAATTGGCATGGAATTAATTCCCAGGTATGTGTGTGTATGAATATTCATGTACTGCCCTGAGGGTGAATGTAATAAAAAATCTCCAAAATAAAAATTCTATCTGGACAAAGCTGAGGAAGGGACCTGAGACAGCCAGGCTGCTGAATACCTGAGAGTAGAACTTGGTAGGGAATGCCAGAGAAGATGACACCCTAATTATGCATTTAAACTCAAATCAAGTCTCTGTATGTGTCCTGAGCCACACATATGTCATACAATGTAAAACAATTTGCATCTATTTTTTTTTTGCGGAACTGGGGATAGAACCCAGGGGAATTCTACCTCTGAGCTGCACCCCCAGCCCTATTTTTTATTCTCTATTTTTGAAACAGGGTCTCACTAAGTTGTGGAGGGCCTCACTAAGTTGCTGAGGCTGACCGCGAACCTGCGATCCTCCTGTCTCAGCCTCCCAAGTACTGGGATTACAAGCGTACGCCAGCACGCCTGGCTGCATCTATTTTTAAATAACTAAACTAGTATTTCAGAATACTAAAGATGATTATTTGCAGTTTGAGTCTAACCAAGTTAATTGCAAAACAACAACAATCTTCAGAATAATAACGGAAACACAACAGTCACAATAAGGATAAAATACAAAATCACTTGATATTCCAGTGCCAGGGAAGTATGACCTATCCTCAAAGAAAATCCAGATATTAGAATTATCAAACAATGTCTTCAATGCAGTTATTTTAATTATGTTTAGGAGTTAAAAGAAAATTAATAAACAGTGAAAGTACACTAAATATCAGCAGAGAAAAATGTAAAAAAATCCTCAAAAAGAGTATCTAAAACAAAAAATACTAGATTAGCTTAATAGCAGAAAATAAATGATGCATGAAAATGGCAGTTAACATGATAGTCAAATAAATAGAAATCATCTAATCTGAAGAAGAGAGAAGGGGGGAAATGGAAAATGTAAACAGGGACTCAAGGAACTTCAGGAAAATTTCAAATGCTATTAACAAATGAGAAATTGGAGTCCCAGATGGATAAGAGAGATGAAAGCAGAACAAATATAGATTAGAAGAAACAATGGTTAAAAACTTTACAAATTTGGAGGATATAAATTTATAGATTTAAAAAGTTCAATGAATTACTAACTATATAAATTTTAAAAAATTCCCTACCTAAGAATGTCATGTTCAAACAAAAGAGAAAGAAAGCAAAAAAAAAAACCAAAAAGTAAAACTAACCATAGTGATTATTTAATAATGAAAGTAAAATAAAGACATTTTCAGATAATGGAAGCTAAGTGTATACATTGCCATCTGATCTATACTATTAAAATGCTGATGGAAGATCATCAGGCAGAAGGAAAATCACCCCAAAGGGAAACCTGGAACATAACATATGAAATAAAAGCACTGAAAAAGATAAACATATAAGTAGATAAAATCAGTATTCTTCATTTACTTTAAAATATATAACCACTTAAAGCAAAAATCTTAACATTGTCCTGTGGAATTTATTATGTACATAAATGTAATAAATACAACTACCATAATATATATTGTATATTAAACATAATAAAATTATATATATTTGCAACACTATATCATAGAGCTTATAACCAGAATATATAAGAAACTATTAAAACTCAAACACAATATAAAGAACCCAAGTAATGAACAAAATTAACAACAGACTAAAACAGACATTTAGAGAAGACATTCAGTTGTCAAAAAAGAAGCATGTGAAAAAAGTCTCAACATCATTATTCATTAGTGAAATGAAAGTTAAAACCATAATGAGAAAACACTATATACTCTTTAAAAAGGTTAAAATTAAAAATATTGATAATGATTGAGTCTTATAAGTTTGTATATATACATCATGCGCTTTAGTGTGTTTCCCTCCACCCCCCTCCCAACTCCCTCAGTTAGGTCATCTTCTTTGTTCATCAAAAGTTTTCTTCTTCTTTGTCTGGAGTCCCTTCCAAGTCTCCTTCTATCTAGCTTCCACATATTAGGGCGAACATCTGACTTTTCACTCTTTGTGACTGACTAATCTCACTTAGCATAATATTCTCTAATTCATTCCATTTGCGGGAGGGCTAAATGAGCAATGTGTGCATGTATGATTCTGCTAACCTGACACTTAACAAATGTATAATTACAATGCACCAATAAATGAATATAAAAAAATAAAATAAAAATTTTGAATATAAAAAATAAAGTACAAACTAAGATTTAAAAAATATTGATAAAACCAAGAAATGCAAGTATGCAAAACAAATGGATATCTCAAGCACTGCTGTAGAAAATGCCAAATGGTATGGCTACTTTGGAAAACACTGGCATTGTTTTAAATATCAAACATACACAAAGTTATACACAATATGATCCGTCCAGCCAGCCACTTCTAGGTATTAGAATTATCAAACAATGACTTCAATGCAGCTATTTTAATTATGTTTAGGAGTTAAAGGAAAATTAATAAACAGTGAAAATACACTAAATGTCAGCAGAGAAAATGTAAAAAAATCCTTAAAAAGAGTATCTGAAACAAAAAAAATACTAGATTAGCTTAATAGCAGAAAATTGGTTCATGCAGTATCTCTGGAATTGGAAAGAAAATGGAGAAATAGCAATTATAGCTCTGGATGGCCATCACTGAGTACCAGTGATGCTTTGAAATGAAAATAACAGGTTCAGGGTAATTAATCACTGATTCAAAGAAAAGTATAAATTAGAAGGAATCCTTAGGAATGTTTATAGACACTCATCTCCTGTTGCCAGAGGGTTGAAAGATCAGACCCAGGACCTAATTTATAGTAGCAGAATTTCAGATGAAGTTGAATAAATTCATATGCTTGGTAAGTGTTCTGGGCCAAAGGCAGTGCACTAATAAGGAAGGAGTTGGAGGCTGGAATGTAGTATAGTGTTATCTGCTTGTTATGATTTAGGTTTGGAATGTTCCCAAAAAGCTCATGCATTGAATACACAGTCCCCAATGCATCAAGTTCAGAGGGGGGCATGTGGCCCTCTGCCATGTCCTGCTGCTTTTGAGTTGGTAGACTATGGGCTGAAGCTCTAAAATTCTAAGTCCAAATAAACCTTTTCTCCTCCAGTTTTTTTGTGTCAGGTATTTTGGTCACAACGACCAAACTAAACAAACACAAAAACCTGACTAAAACGATGGTAAAATGCACTTGAAAATCTTAAAACCCCACAATTTTGTTAATCCTTTCAACCTACAGAAATGGACCACTTCTAAATAAAAAAAGAGCACCCCACCAACTTCTGAAAAATTCTATGCAAAGAACAATGATGCTACATGCCCTCTTCAGATGAGACCAATATCTACAGTCAAATCTCAACATGAACCCTAGAAATAAGGAGTCTGCATAAAGAGGTCACAGGATAAAAGCTCAAAAAATAAAGATCAAGCCGGGCGTGGTGGCGCACGCTTGTAATCCCAGTACTTGGGAGGCGGAGACCGGAGGATCCGGGTTCGCCGCCGGCCTCAGCTACTTAGTGAGGCCCTCTGCAACTTAGTGGGACCCTCTTTCAAAATAAAGAATAAAAAAATAGGGTTGGGGGTGTAGCTCGGAGGTAGGATGCCCCTGGGTTCAATACCCGGTACCGCAAAAATAAATAAAAAATAAAAATAAAGATCAATCCAATTACTATATACTGCTAACATACAATTGTATGGTAACAATTTTTTTTAAAGATACCATTTAAAATAACTCCCCAAAATAGAAATATTGTCATTAATCTTACAAAATACATACTTGATCTTTATGCTGAAAATTGAAGATCATTTGTAAAAGAAAAGAAAACCTGAAGAGTGAAGATGACATTGTTTTCATGGATCAGATAACTCAGAACAGTAGATATGTCTACAGTCTACAAATTGATCTATAGATAGAATACATTTCCAATAAAAAACTTAACAGGATTTTTATAAATTTAGACAGCTAGTTCTAAAAACGTATATGGAAAGGTAAAGTGAATTAGAGAATATAAAGCAATTTTGAAAAATGAAGAATAAAATTAGAGTATAGCTGGAAACACACTGACCGTGTACTGATGATTGTTGATACTGAACATCAGGTCTATTGGGTTCATGATACTATTCTCTCTGTGACTATAACCTTGAGAATTTATGCAACAAATAGAATTTTTATTATAAATAATTGCTGTTAAATTGGAAAGTCTAAGTGAAATGAACAATTTTTGAAAAAAATAGATGAAGTAATAAATAAATATGTATTTATTTATTTATATATACATATTTATATATTTATAAAACTGTCCTCAGAATTCATGTGGAAGGTAGGGAGAAATTTGGACACAGGAGAGTTTCTAGCAAAGGAGGAGAAACTCTAGTGGAGTGATGGAAGGAATCTAACGGAGGAAGGCAGAAGGTGAGAGGGAGACTTGATGAAGGAAACACTTCAATGGATATGATGTACATTCACATTCACCAATTTATCAATGACAATCCCAATGTTGTGCACAGGGAGGAAGAGGGAGTAGGGTGAGAGCTGTGGGAAGGCTCACTGACTGCTGTGTGCATGTATGCCTCTATCACTCTGAACTTCATCATGATGTATGATTACAATGCATCAATAAAAATAAATCCTTTTTGCACTAAAAAAATAATTCAAGCCACCTTCAAATGTACCAAGACAAGTTTTTTAGTAGGTCACTTCTACCAAATCATCAGGGAAAGTTAATTAACATATTTTTTGGTTTTCCAAAGCAGATAAAAGTGGGAAAGTATTTGATTCATTTTCCTGGGTCAGGTTTCCTTGAATCAAAAACCAGTTGAAGACCCACCTTTGCAAAGAACACTTGAGCCAAGCTTACTTACACAGCAGCAAATATTTTAAATAGATTAATAGCATATTCAATGTCACCTTAAATTAAATAAGCAAATGGGCTTTGCCTAAGGAATGAAAATATAATTTAACATTAGTAAATGTTTTGTATTATAATTTGCTACATTAACAAGTTAGAGGAGGAAAAATAGCATTTGATTGTTTCAACGGTACAGAAAGCCTTTGCTACAAATTCAACATGAGTTCATAGTACAAACTTTTAAGAAAGATAGAAGGGAACTTCCTTTCCTAAATTCTGTATCAAACACAGTTATTTCTGAAATGCTGGAAGCATTCTTATTAACATCAGCAAAAAGACAGATAAATACTATGACTTCCACTATCCAAAATTGTGCTATCCATAGTCAGAATTATAGATATCAAAAAATTAAGAGGTAGGAATATTGAAAAGAAAGAGACACTATTTCATGACAATATTGTAATATACCTAGAAAATTACAAGGAATTTGCATGTAAAATGTTCAAGTGAATAAATGATTTCAGAAACAATGTGTGGAGGCTCACTATAGCAAAAGCAAGAGCATTGCCACCAAAGAAATAATTGGAACATGTAATATAAAATGTCCCATTCACAACAGCAACAAAATTCAAAATTTACCCAAGAGGAATATACGCAAAAATGTATGAGATCTTTATGGCTACAACTCAAAAGTTTACTGACAGACTAATGTAAAATGTCCCAAATAGAGAAGTATGCCATGAAAACCAATGAGGAACAAAATATTTTAAAGATCCTCATTTTCTTTTAATTATTTATAGATTTAATGTCTTGTATCATCCAAGATGATGATCAAATTCAGGGTATTGTCTTCTACTCTTAAAATCAATCCTGGAAAATTATATAAAGGAGAATGAAAACAATGAAGTATTCATTTCTTAGGATTGCTATAGCAGACTACCACACACTGGGTAGTTTAAAACAACAGAAATGTATTTTCTTATAGTTCTGCAAAATATGTATCATGGAGCTGAAATCAGGGTGTCAGCACAGCCACACTTCCTCTGCAAGCTCTAGGGAAGAATCTGTTCCCTGACTGTTTCAGCTTCTGGTGGCTCCCAGTGTTCCTTGGCTTGTGGATGCATCTCTCTAATCTTCAAGGTCAACAACTTCAAATCTCTGGTCCATCTTCACATGGCCTTATTTTCTGTTTGTCAATGCTTACTCAGCCTCCCTCTTTTTTAATATATTTATTAGTGCATTGCATTAATGCATCATAACAAGGTTAATGTTATATAAACACACACACACACACACACACACACACACACACACACACAGAGCTCTTGGTGTACTTCTTTCCAAGTCTCATTGCTACCTCCTCCTCCCTCCCTGTATGTGCTAGTGAAACTGATAATTGACTTGACAATAGTTTTATATATTGTCAGAGCATTATTTGAAGTATTTCCTTCCTCAATCCTCCTTTTCCCCTCCCTGTTCCCTTCCCTAATCCCCTTCCATTATTCTACTATTCCCTCCCCTAAATTATCTGAAGTCCCTTTTGTTTTCTATTTTCTCTCTAGCTTCCACATAAGAGAGATAACATAGGACCCTTGACTTTCTGAGACTCTCTGAACTCACTTAGCATAATACTCCCTAGTTCTATCCATTTTCCTGCAAATGACATAATTTTATTTTTATAGGCTGAGTAAATTTTCATTTTGCATGTATATCATATTTTTTATCCATCCATCTGTTGAGAGACACCTGGTTTGGTTCTGTAACTTGGCTATTGTGAATTGTGCTGCTAGAAACATGGCTACGCATGTATCACTATACTATTCTGACTTTAATTCTTTTGGAAAGGTAGTGAGTGGTAAAACTGGGTCATATGGTGGTTCCATTCCTAGTCTATTGAGGATCCTCCATGTACTGATCTCCAGTGGTTGTACTAATTTGCAATCCCACCAACAGTGTACAAGAGTTACTATTTCCCCACATCCTCACCAGCAATTTTTTGTTTTTATTCTAGATGGTTGCCATTCTAACAAGTTATATGGAATCTCAGTGTAATTTTGATTTGAATTTTCCTAACTGCTAATAATGTTGAACTTTTTTCATATGTTTACCAGTTGATTGTATTTCTTTTGAGAAGTGTCTATTCAGTTCAACTGCCCATTTTTTGATGTGATTATTTGGGGGGGTTTTGTTTGTTTTTACTTTGGGGACTAGGAATTGAAACCAGGGACATTCTACCTCTGAGTGAGATCCCCAGCCCTATTTTATTTTTACTTTGAAACAGGGTTTTTGCCAAGTTGCTGAGACTGGCCTTGAACCTGAGAGCCTCCTGTCTCTGGCTCCCAAGTACTGGAGTTACATGTATGCAACACCACACCCGACTGGCTATTTGCTTTTTTAGTGTTAATTTTTTTAATTCTTTATATATTCTAGATAGTAGTCCTCTAACTGAGGAGGAGTCACTGATGAAGATTTTCTTCCATTCTATAGGCTCTCCCTTCAAACTCTTGAAGATTTTGCACAGAAACTTTTTGTTTTATGCCACCCACCCCATTTATTACATTGAGGACTCACTTGGATAATCAGGATAATCCATCCATCAAATGATTATCATATCTAAAAGGACACTTTTCCAAATAAAGCAACATTTACTTACTTTAGGAATACAGATATTATCTGTTTGGGGCAAATTTTCAGCTGATACAAAATACCAACAATAAAATAAAAAACATAAAACATGAGAAACCCCTGGGGGAGGGACTGAAAACTGGGTTGAACTGGAATTTGTATTTTGAATAGGGGGTAGCAGTGACTATTGAGAGTATCAAAAGTCTGAGATAGATGGCAGGTAGATAGGAAAAAAGATTTTAAACTTCTACCTCTGCTTCGTTATAGAAATCTGAAGTACCACCTCAGACTATAGATGTCAGTAGCCCTGGAATAATAGCAGATATCAGGAAAATTGGGGTAGATCAATGCAGAATGACTCCAGAGACTATGCTAATAACCACCTTAAATAACTTTAGTGGGGGCTGGCTTTTCAAAATGTATA
>PVJS01060028.1:0-11347 GCA_004027185.1 Glis glis
ATAAAAAAAATAGGGCCGGGGGCGTAGCGCGGAGGTAGAACGCCCCTGCATTCAATCCCTGGTACCGCAAAAAAAAAAAGAAAGAAATTGTGGGTAGCCTTAGAACCACTCGCTGGGTGCAGTGCCCGTAACAGACCAGCAGGTGGCAGTACATAATAAACAAACGGCAGCACTGAGGGAACCCTGGCTCGGCCCTTGAGCGGCAGGTCCTTCCTCCGCTCGCAGGTTACAGCCGCGGAGGGCTGGCAGGCCTCAGCACCGTCCAGAGAGTGATCGCCTCCCAGAAATCATCGATTTAGCTTTCGTCAAATTACAGTTACATTAAGCGGCACCCCAGAGGTCCCAGCCCGAGTCTTGGGCAGAGCGCCCAGCATTCTGGGGAAGAAACCTTGAGGGTGGTGGGACCCCTTTCCTTTCCAGCATCAGGATAGTAAAATAGAAATGAAAACAAAAGCAGCCCTCCCTCTGCCACAAAATCTCTCTTCTACACTCTCCCAACCTGACTGTCTGGGTCCCCTGGGCCCCTTCAGGGGCAGGGGGTGACCAGGATCCCAGGAGCCGTGCTGGGATGCTAGGACCCTGGGATGCTGGGACAATGGGATGCTGGGATGCTGGGTCGATTGGATGCTGGAATGGGGGAATGCTGGGATGGGGGGATACTGGGATGCTGGGACGGGGGAATGCTGGGATGCTGGGACGCTGGGATGCCAAGAAGGAGAGGGTAAGGTCGATGGCTTCCGTGAACCCAACAGCACCTGCACAGGGACCTCAAGGAGTCTCCGGAAAGGGAGGACACTTTGGGCAGCTTGAAGACAGCATGGGGCTGTGGTAGAGGGGAGGGTAGTACAGGGTGGGTTGTGTAACGTGGGGAGGATTCAGATGTGGAGGTGCTGTGTATATAAACATAAATATAATCTAGCATGTGTGAATAGCGGCGGGGTATGTAGTGTGTGTGTTGTGCAGGGTGCGATGTGTGTGTGCAGGGGTGTCTGTAGGTGAGTGCATGAGTGTGCAGTGTGTCTGTGTAGATGTGTGCATGCGTGTAGGATGCACAGTGTTTGTGCGTGGTGGGACTAGGTGGGTGTAAGAGCGGGTGTGGTAAGGTACTCAGCGCTGGTAAGGTTGGCCCCAGGTACCAAGGAGGGTTAAATAGCTTACTGTGGGTCTGTCAATCAACCTTGGGGCCCTTTTACCTTTAAACACCAGCTGAGCCAGGCAGGTGCAGTAGCACACGCCAGTAATCCTGTCCGTGGGAGGCTAAGACAGGAGGATCACAGGTTTGAGGTCAGTCTCAGCAACTTAACGAGACCCTCAGCAACTTAGTGAGACCCTGTTTCAAAATAAAAAAGGGCTGGTGGTGTAGCTCAGAGGTAGAATGCCCCTGTGTTCAATCCCAGTGCCCCCCCCTAAAAAAAACAACCCACCAGCTAAGGGAGCCATTGCCTGGCCTCTGCTTTTTGTCCTTCCTTTCTGAGTCAACTCCAGCAAAACTCAGCATTCCTCCTGTTCTCCACCCACAACCCTGGCCCCAGCCCAGGGACGGCAGTGACAGGGTCCGCAGGGCTTCTGGGGTGGTGTGGACAGAGGCAGCAGTTGGCAGCAGCAGGGGGCACGGTACTTCCCAGTGCAAACTCGCCAGCAGCCTCTCCCCTCCCCGACTCCCACTCATCAGTTCTCTGAGCTGGAGGGGAGTGGGGGGACCTGGCAGGACCCCCCCACCAGGCCAGGGAGCACCCCACGTGCCGGCATGTTTCCCCATCAACCCTGTGCCAAGCACACCCAGCCCAGCAGGAATCGGTGCGTTGAGGTTTTGGGGGTTTGTGTTTTGTTTTGTTTTGTTTGTGGTGTTGGGAATTGAACCCAGGGGCATTCTACCAGCGAGTCACACCCCCAGCCCCTTTTATTTTTTATTTTGAAACAGGGTCTTGCTAAGTTGCCACGGGACTTACCGAGATGCTGAGCCTGGCCTCAAACCTGTGATCCTCCTGTCTCAGCCTCCCAGTCACTGGGATTACAGGCAGGTGCCACTGCGCACTGAGATTTTAATAACAGCAAGGTCAACTCCAGGGCTGCCATCTTTCATGGAAGATCTTGAGGGGGGAAAAAAAGAGAAAAGAAACCTAAACCACGTGGTGTGGCCTCATGAAATAATGGGGTTCTTATATCTTGCACTTTGCAAAATTCAGGGTTGACAGGGCATTCCTGAGAAGTAGCCCTTGGCAGTAGCTTGTACGAAGGGTAAGATGTTAACTGTCAAGCCCAGAAATCAAGCCCGAGGCATCTGACTTAATGGTGAAAGACTTTGCACAGTGCTCAAAAGTCTCTCTGAGAGGAGGATAAAGGACAAATGGACGGACCTATTACCAAGGGGACTTTAAATTCCTGCAGAGCACAGCGAGCCAACGAGTCGTGGTCCGGTTAAGCCACGCTGTTGCTGCGCGGCTGGTCGGAGCTTGTGGGCTGGGGAGGCGAGTCTGGAGCCCTGGAGCCCGCAGGAGACGACTCTGCAGCCCCTGCCCAGCCTGCTGCAGAGATGGCGCTGGGGCTGGGCTTCAGACTCTCCCTTCCCTGGATGGTGAGAGACACCGCGGGCAGTCGGAGGCAGAGCCAGCGGGGTCTGTTGTTTCTTGTCTGGAGCTCCCTTCACCTCTGCCAGGGTGGGCAACGCAGCCGATCTCCCAGAGAAGCCCCTCACACTCCGCCATGGGCGACCTCCACGCCAGGAGGGGACCCCTGCAAAGAGCCGTGGAGTCGCCACTGCCCACCTCATAGAGGATCAGGGCTTTTGCGGATTGCCCAAGACGGGCAGATTTGGGCAAATACCTGTGCTGTCCGACTTCCGGGCAGAGCTTCCTGAATGGGTGGAGTTAGAGAAGGATGGGGCTGTCCATGTGCTGGGTGCCCCCCCCCGTGGGAGCCACCTACGGGGTGCAAGGGTGCCTGTGGGGTTCCACCTTTTGCCCTGTGGAGCGGTCACTCACAGTGGCCAGTTCAACCCCCTTTAGGCATTAGTTTCTTACTTTTAAAAGATAACGAGGCTGAGACAGGAGGATCGCAGGTTCAAGGATAGCCTCAGCAATGTAGTGAGACTCTCAGCAACCTAGTGAGACCCTATTTCAAAACAAAAAGGGCTGGGGGTGTAGCTCAGAGGTAGAACACCCTTGGGTACAATCCCTAGTACCACCACCACCAAAAAAACAAAAATATAATATAATAATACTAACAACAACAACAACAGGGCTGGGGATGCAGCTCAGAGGTAGAGCGCGCTTACCTAGCACATGCACGGCCCAGGGATTGATCCTCAGAACTGTAAGAAAAAGGAAAAAAAAAAGACAACACTTTTTTGTGCTGACCTTTAAAAATTGTAGTTATTAGCACACAGTAGTTATATACAGTAATGGGTTTCATTGTGACAGTTTCATACATACACACTTTGGTCATACCCACCCTCCCTAGAGCCCTCTCCGGCCCTCTCCGGCCCTCTCCTTCCCCCTGCTCAGGTTCCCTCATCTCCCTACTATTTTCCTGTCATCTTTTTTTTTTCTAGATTTCACATACAAAAGAAAACATGCGATGCTTGTCTTTCTTTGTCTGCTTTACTGTGCGTGGCTCATCATGATCTCCAGTTCCATCCATTTTCTCTCAAATGACATGATTTTGTTCTTCTTTATGGCTGAATAATACTCTATTGTGTATATATTCCACATTATCCATTCATCCAAAGTGTGTGTGGTGTGTGTGTGTGTGCACGCGCGCGTGTGTGTGTGTTTGTGTGTGTGTTGCTGGGGATGGAACCCAGGGCCTCATGCATGCGAGGCAAGTACTCTGCCTCTCACCTATACCCTAGCCCTTTTGATTTTATCTTGAGACAGGGTCTCACTAAGTTGCCCAGGCTGACCTCAGGCTGGCCATCCTCCTGCATCAGCTTCCTGAGTAGCTGGATTATAGGTGTGCACCACTGTGCCCAGCTCAAACAACACCTTTTTAATGGAAGACTTTCAACACATATAAAGAGTGGAGAGAATCGTGTGCCTGCAGGGACCTGCGGCCAGCACCATGAGCCCACACGTGCTGGTGGCCACCGGTGTTGTCTCTGGAACCGCCCCACACCCCAGAGACCCCAACAACCCAAGGCGTCAACACGGGCCCTTCGCCTGCTCTTTCACTCATGAATTGGTCACTGTATGTAGATGAAGGGGTCGCCAAGAGAAAGGTCTTCCTGGCTAGTTTCCATCCCCTGGGGACCGACTCAGTGCTTGGCGGAGAAGACCTGTGGCTCTGGCCACCGGAGGAACTGAGGAGCCTCCGGGTTCATGCATTCCGGGTCCAGCGCCACTCGCTGTGCAGGTGCTGAGGGCCAGCGGTGGCCTCTGCAGGGTCCCTGCTCTGCGGAGGGGTGCGGATGACGCCGGACGCTGGCATCCTTAACTCGATGGATGGCAGTAGTAGACAGGAAATGGAGTCAGGTGAGCGAAGGTGCAGGCACAGCTTCTACTGGGACTCCTATTTAGGAAAGGAGGCCTAGTTGCCCCAAGCCGATGCCAGGCTGCTCCCTGAGCCGCAGGAGCTGGTTTCGCTGGCCAGCACGGGCGGCCAGCGCCCAGCGAGTGACGGTGTGAGGGGAGGAAGGCCCTGGCGCTGGTGTTTTGTACCTCTCGCTCCCCTTTCACCTGGCTGTCAGCCTGGGGGGCCCTTGGAAGGCCTGGAACGCGTGCCCCAGGGCCGCATGCCAGACCCGCGGGTGTTCGGTAGGAGGGGAACCCTGCAGAAACTTCCAGAGAAACTGCCGAGTGCTCTGTCACTGCACCTGTAGCAAGCGCGCCCCACTCGGGGCCACACTCGCAGCAAACAATGGTAATATTTACCAAGTATTTCTGGGGAAAATGAGTGCAAAGCGCAGGAGGCGCCGTGCAAATCGCTGCAACGCGGTACATTAGCAACACAGGCCATTTAATGAGTCTGGGAAGAGAGGTATAAATTTCAGGAAAATGTCAATTGCAGCAATGTAAACAAGGCTTCTCAATATCTCCTTCTCCGCGGGGCTTTATTTCAGTCTCCAGTTATAAGTGAACCTGGGAGTCTGGAGAGAGACTTAGTTCTAAGGCTCCAGGAAGGTGACACGGGGCGACAAGGGGGCCGGCGGGTGTGGGTCACACATTTCCAGAGCGCAGCGGGGACACAGAGTCCATCCCACTCGAGGAAAACTAAAACTTTAGACGGGGCTTCCTGTGTGCCTGGAAAAGTGTTTGCTCCAAAAAGCGGACCCTTGTGGGGTGCTATGATCGGAATGTTTGTGCCCCCCTCAAAAATCATGTGTTGTGCCAGGTGTGGTGGTGCATGCCTGTGATCCCAGTACTTGGGAGGCTGAGACAGGAGGATCGCAGGTTAGAGGCCAGCCTTAGCAACTTAGTGAGACCCTCAGCAACTTAGCAAGAATCTGTTTCAAAATAAGAAAGGGCTGGGGGGGTGTGGCTCGGAGGTAGAATGCCCCTGGGTTCAGGCCCCAGTACAAAAAAGAAAAAAGGTCCTACGTTAAAACCTAACCCCTAAGTGTGAGGAGGTGGGATCTTTGGGAGGCGGTTTGGTCATTAGGGTGGAGCCTCATGGGAGGGATTAGTGTCCTTAAAAAAGAGACTCCAAGCCGGGCGTGGTGGCACACAAGCTTGTGATCCCAGTACTTGGGAGGCGGAGACCAGAGGATCCGGGTTCGCTGCTAGCCTCAGCTGCATAGTGAGGCCCTCCGCAATTTCATGAGACCCGGTTTCAAAGTAAAGGATAAAAAATAGGGCCGGGGGTACGCCCCTGGGTTCAATCCCCAGTACCGCAAAAAAAAAAAAAAAAAAAAGAGAGAGACTCCAGAGAGACCCCTGTCCCTTCCACCATGTAAAGACCCAGCAAGAAAGCGGTCTATGAGCCAGACAGCGGGCCCCCACCAGGCACCAGACCTGTCTGCCCTGGTCTTAGACTTCCCAGCCTTCACAACTATGACAGATGAATTTCTGTTGGCCCTAAGCCACCCACGTTGTATTTTGCTGTGGCTGTCGGGGCGTGGGAGACTGCCCACGTATCATTGGCGGGTTGGGATATAGCCTGACTGCCAATGGGGATGGCGTCCTGTCAAGGTCAGGGAAAGGTCAAGGTCACCACGTGCTCTTCCCATCTCAGGCAGCCATGTCTCTTCTGTAGCTCTTATTGCTGGGACGCGGGGAACCTAGGAAGCAGGTGTCCATCCAAGTGGCTCCACCTGAACCCGCCTCTGCAGCAGCTCCTGACCTGGGATGGTGAGGAAGGGCCATGGGCCCCAGGGCCGCCTAGCGCTCACCTGTCGCCCTGTCTCTGCAGTCCCCGACAGCATCATCATGAAGATACTGTCCGAGCGCCTGGACCAGCAGGACTGCGTTCAGAAAGGGTGGGTGATGCACGGCTTCCCGCGAGACCTGGACCAGGCACACATGCTGAACAGCCTGGGCTACAGTCCCAACAGGTGAGCGGCCCCTTCCAGAGCCCCAGCCCCGGCCACGCGTCCCGGCACCTTCCCTCCAGGGGCTCGGCTGACAGAGCCCGCTGGACAGTTTCCAGTTTACGAGAGCCTTCCCGTGTCCCCGGAGTGGAATGTGTCCTGGTTCCCTGGTCCCAACCACCCACCTCATTTGCCCTGTGAACTAGGAATTAGGCTTGGGTTCAAATCCTGGCTCTCATGCGCCTTGCTGGACCTGAATTTCCTCATCCATGTAATGGAAGTAAATACCAATCGGTCTTGCCTGCCTTGTGGGATTGCTGTACAAATCAACTGGCATTTTCTTCTACTATATTGATAGTTTCACTTTTTCTGCACTTAAATCTTTGATGTCCTTGGTATTTGTTTTGGTGTGGGTATGCAGAATGAGTCTTCTTTGCCTCGATGGCCGTTTGTTCTAAGACAGTGCTGAACACTGTTGACCATCCCACCCTTCCTCCACCGGTTTGACCTTGAGAGCAACCATAACTATACGTAGTGTGGGAAAGCTGGGCATGGTGGCCCACACCTGCAATCATAGTACTTGGGAGGCTGAGACAGGAGGATCGCAGGTTTGAGAACAGCCTGGACAACTTAGCAAGATCCTGTTTCAAAACAAAAAATAAGAAGAGCTGGGGGTGTACTCAGAAGTAGACTGCCCCAGGGTTCGATCCCCAGTACTACTACTACTGCTACTACTACAACTACTGCTGCTACTACTACTACTACTACTAATAATAATAATAATATAATGAAATTTTAAAAGTTAAAAAAAAAGCCAAGACCATGGCTGTTCAGTCAGAGCTTGTGTTGGCTGGGGGCAGAGGCTGCCAGGCTGGCAGAGGAGTGGAAGCTTTTGGCGGGAAGGGGAAGAGGCTCCTGCTCCTGACTGGAGGCCATTGGCCTGGGCAGCGGGGCGGGGTAACTAGAAGTGGGGCGTCCTGTCCGATTGGTTAAGGGAACATACTTGCTTTCTCTGATTGGTCCTACATGGTCGATGGTGGTGGAAATTGAGGAAAGCTGTCAGTCCCGGGTCAGGGCCCAGCTGTCTGGGGCCGACTGTTACAGCCCAGCCCATGGCTTCCCCAGCCGCTGCTACTACAGCTCCTGGCTCCAGCTCTGCATTTCTACGTGGTCTGGCCAGTGTCCAGTTGCAGGTCCAGTCTCTCAAGTACCTGGGTCTCTCTCTGAACTTTCTTTTGTTTCTCCAAGTGTCTGTTTCTGCCATAGTGACACACTGTTGAACTACATTAGCTTTGTTACATATTTCAAAGTAAATGCGGGTCAAGGCTCTTGTTACTCTTCTTTATTGTCTATTTTACATATTTATATTATTCCAGGTGAGCAACGTGAGATTTTTTTTTTTTTTTGCGGTACTGGGGATTGAACCCAGGGGCATTCTACCTCTGAGATACATCCCCAGCCCTATTTTTTATTCTTTGTTTTGAAACAGGGTCTCACTAAGTTGCAGAGGGTCTCACTAAGTAGCTGAGGCTGGCCGCGAACCAGCGATCCTCCTGCCTTAAGTACTGGGATTACAAGCGTGCACCACCATGCCCGGCTAATTTAAGACTTTTAGAAAACTTCCATGGAAATTTCTTTTTTTTTTTTTTTTTGGTATTGGAGATTGAAGGATTGAACCCAAGGCATTCTACCACTGTGCTACATCCCCTGCCCCATTTATTTATTTATTTGTTTATTTATTTATTCATTCATTCATTCATTTTATTTTATTTTATTTTGCTAAGTTGCTAAGTTGCTAAGGCTGACCTCGAGCCTGCAATCATCCCATCTCAGCCTCCCAAGTACTGGCATGACAGGCATGTGCCACCACGCCCGGCTCTGCCATGGGAATTTTAACTGGAATTGCCTTCAATTTAGAAATTGGTCTGGGGTGGTCCGACATGACAAGACCCTGCCTTTGCCCACCAGAAAAATGGTCAGCACTTTCTTGGTGCTCACACTTTTAATTGTATTTCTAGACATTGTCAGCTGGGTGTGGTGGCGCACATTTGTAATCCCAGTACCTGGGAGGCTGAGACAGGAGGATCACAGGTTCGCGGCCAGCCTCAGCTACTTAGTGAGGCCTCCGCAACTTAGTGAGACCTTGTTTCAAAATAAAGAATAAAAAATAAGGCTGGGGGTGTACCCCGGAGGTAGAATGCCCCTGGGTTCAATCCCTGGTACTGCCAAAAAAAAAAAAGACATTGTTTTATGTGTCTTATTCTTCTTGTTGATCTTACGATGAGATCCCTTCTTCATTTTGTTTTCTAAATGGGTTTCTCAGGAGGATAGGAAAGATGGTGATTTTTGCTTATTTATTTTATACTCCAGCCTCCTTCTAGAATTCTCTTCCTGTCTCTGTTAGTTTTGCAGTTGATTCTCCTGGGTTTTTCAGGCAATCATGCATCTACAAATATTTATCCCTTTGCTGCCGTCCTTTTTAGTATTAATCCTGTTCTTTCCACTCCGGTGGCTCCTGGCGCTGGGTGGCACTTGCAGAACAGGGCTATGATTGACAAGGGTGTTTTTTTCCTGACCTAAGGAACTGTCTTGGCGTGCTTCCGTGAGTGTGCTACTGGCTTTTGGTTTGAGGGATGTACAGTTTTTATAAAGTTCAAGAAATATCAGTCCATGGATTTAAAATGTCTGGAGGTTCCGAGAGTGGTGGTGCACACCTGCTAACCCAGTATTTGGGAGGCTGAGATAGGAGGATTGCATGTTCAAAGCCAGCCTCAGCAACCTAGCGAGACCTTCAGCAACTTAGTGAGACCCTGGTTCAAAATAAAAGATAAAAGTCTGGGGGTGAAGTAGAAAGCCCCTGGGTGCAATCCCCAGTACCAAAAAATAAAAACTAAAAATGCCCGGAGGTGAATTTTATAAAGACCTTTTAAAGACAGTTAACTGTTTTTCTCTTTTTGACTTAATCATATAGCGACTTATGTTAATAGATTTTCTAATAGTAAGGCGGCCTTTTGTTCCTAGAGTGACTTTGGGTTGGTCATGGCATATTATTCTTTCAATACTGCTTGTGGCAGATTGAATTTTGACCCTTATGGCCTTTGCCCCCTGCTGTCACACTTCGGAATGTTATGTTATGTGACAAAAGGGACTTTGCAGATGTAATGAAGGTCATGGGCCATTTGACCTTAAAATAAGTCCTCCTGGACTATCAGGGTGGCCTGTCCCAAAATAATCACAGGAACCCTTAAAGCACAGGGCAGAAGAGGAAGTCGGAGAGATTCTAAGCATGAAAAGATTAGACACCCCACTTCAGCACGAAGATGGAGGGAGGCAGAGAGTCGGAAAACAGGAGAAGAGAAGGAATTCTACCGCCACCAGTGGCCCCTTGAGAACTGCAGCCCTGGCCACACCTTGACCTTAGCCCAGAGAGACCCGCCCCAGGCCCTGAGCTACAGAGACGGAGAGGATCCATTGGAGGAATTTAAAATAACCAAATTCATGTTAATATGTTATGGAAGCAGTAAAAAACAGATACGCCGGGCAGTGGTGCATGCCTGTCATCCCGATACTGAGTTTCTTACCGGGTCCTTGTCTTCCGGAGTCGACGAATGAAATCCGCAGACACCAGGAAAGTGAAAGTCGGAGTTCATTCTAAAGGAGCAAGCAAGCAGAGAGGCAGACTACCCCTGGGGGCCTGGGCCGACTCCAGAGTCCAGCGGGGCCTTAGTGTAGCCCGGGCCACGCACCGTCAGTGCACACCGCCCTTCCCAAAGTCCACTCGATCCACCAAAGAGCAGCAGGGTCAAAGCTCCCACGCAGAGGAGGGGTCCCCGGGGGAGCCATATTGGTGCTGAGCACAGGGCTTTCTTTATACATGTGTGAAGCCCCTTTGTATAGACGTTAACCAATGCAGAAAGTCCCCAGTTTCCATCTTGTTTTTCTTGACTTAGTTAGTCATCTATGGCCTTTAATTCCCTGAAGTCATGAGACTATTTGTTCTGCGCGTTTGTTGCCTGGTCTATACGTAGCAACGGTCCACGAGTCTAAGGTCGGCGCACGTAGAGCGTTGGTTCTTGACATCTCGGCTCCAGTCCTCCACATCTCGTTCATGTTCAGGTCCGATGAACAACACGGAACCACCTTCCTTCTTGATGGAGGGGTCTGGATTTTCTTTTTCTTTTTCTTTTTTTGCGGAACTGGGGATTGAACCCAGGGCATTCTACCTCTGAGCTACACCCCAGCCCTATTTTTTATTCTTTATTTTGAAACAGGGTCTCACTAAGTTGCAGAGGGCCTCACTAAGTAGCTGAGGCTGGCTACGAACCCAGATCCTCCTGTCTCAGCCTCCCAAGTACTGGGATTACAAGCGTGCACAACCACACCCAGCTAGCAAAAGCTTTTTGTGGTTGCCCGTCTCTCTCTGTCCTTGTTGGGTGGATCTTCAGTCTTTTGCCCTACAATTTTTCTGTGGGGTTTTGCTAGGAAACCAAATGTACTGTCTCGGGTCCTGCCCGAGAGTGGTACGATACTGACGGGGGAGCAAACGTCGACAGCCCGAAAACACACACCACGGGCCGGGAGACATGTCTGGCACGATCTCATTTATTAGAAAGCCAATCCCCCTTTTAAAGTAGAGGCCATACAGGAAACTCACAAGCAGTAGGGTGTGACCCAATGGCACACGAGGGTTGGGTCACCACGCCCCCCTGTAACCTATCATAGGTGGAGGCACCTGTTGTCTGTGAGCACGGAAGGAGGTAACTGCCTATCATGGCCCTCCTGAGGTTAGGTGGGGCTATCTGCGGGACCTCCCTCTGAGGGGTCTGCCAGCGCCATCTTTGCCATTGATATGCTGAGTCACTGCCACGTGGGAGAGGCCCGGTA
>PVJS01060029.1:0-11310 GCA_004027185.1 Glis glis
AAGAAAGAAAGAAAGAAAGAAAGAAAGAAAGAAAGAAAGAAAGAAAAAGAAAATAAGTAAATTTGAATAAAAGGTATATAGCTGTCTTGGCATTGTTTTTATTTTTGCAACATTTTGCAACTTTGAAATTATTTCTGAGCCAGGCATGGTGGCACATGCCTGTAATCCCAGTACTTGGGAGGCTGAGACAGGAGGATGGCAGGTTCCAGGACAACCTCAGCAACATAGCAAGACTATCAGCAATCAAGGGAGACCCTGTTTCCAAACAAAAAACAAAAGGGGTTGGTGTATAGCTGGAAAGTAGAATGCCCCAGTACCACACCAAAAAAAAAAAAAAAAAAAAAAAAAAAGCCAAAGACGAAGAAAAACAAAAAAAGAACTTTGGGGCATGTAACTCAGTGGTAGAGCATGTGCCTAGCATGTGCAAGGCCATGGGTTTGATCCCTAGCACTGCAAAGAAAAAACCAAGTTTTTCAAACTTCATATGTAGCAAAGGATCAAAAAGATAATCTCTTTTGTTTGTGGAATCTCCAATCCACATTAAGCAAAAAAAAAATTTATACTAATAACATTGATATTTTTGATGATGATGATTGGGTGCCATCCAGTGTTCAATTTCTGCAACTACTAATCTCAAGAATTCAAATCCAACTTCTAAAAACTGTATCTGGAGCTGGGCGTCGTGGTGCACCCCTGTTATCCCAGTACTTGGGAGGCTAAGACAGGAGGATCTCAGATTCGAGGCCAGCCTCAGCAATGTAGTGAGACTCTCAGCAACTTAGTGAGACTTTGTTTCAAAACAAAAAATAAAAAGGGCTGGGGGTGTAGCCCCTGGGTTAATCCCTAGTACCATTGTGGGGGCAGGGGAGGGGAGATGGGGGGACTATATCTGGGAATGTCTTTTTGTTGATTTCTTTGTGGTATCAGCATCAGATTATGAAAAGAATGTGTGTGATTAAAAATTAATTTAAAAATAACTGTGAGCCACTAAAATATGAAAACAGGCTCATGCACTGTAATTTTAAATGCATTTCTACCATCCTTAAATTTTATCAAAATCTCAAGAGGAAATCTAAGTAGTGGAAGGACAGAAAAAGACTGTGATCAGGGTCTCCACTAGTCAAAAGTAGGGATTTACACACAATCCATGATAACTTTAGGGCACAGAATTTATTCAACACATCCATTTACTGGAGGTGAACCGGTCAGGGCAGGAAAACCAGCAACACATTTTCTCCCCTTTCTCTCTAAAAGGCAGATGTTGTGGTCTTTTCTCCAGAAGACAAAGAACAAAGTGGGCTTAACATTTGACTTAAGAGTATCCAGCATCATAAGTTTTTAAAGAAACATAATACTTTAAAACGAACATTGAAAACCAATCTCTTTAACAAACTTCATTCATTCTGATGATCTTTTAGTCTTCCTCGTGGATTGTGGCTAAGATCCAAGTTGTGCAACAATCCTCAGAAAAACAGGACTGTAAAATGTTGTGTTCCATTCGGATCTCCTCCGTGTCTTCATTTGCATTTCAGAACATCTGCAGAAACAAATGTAACCTGCCTTTGACTTGTAGCTTCTCCAGGAAGCTCAACATCAAAAAAAAATATATATATATATATTTTTTTTTACTTTTTTTGTATGTGGTACTGGAGATTGAACCCACGGGCATTAGACCTCCAAGCTAAACCCCCAGTCCTTTTTTGCTTTTTATGTTGAAACAGGATCTCACTAGGTTGCTGAGAGTCTCACTACTTGCTGAGGCTATCCTCGAACCTGTGATCCTCCTGTCTCAGCCTCCCAAGTACTGGGATAACAGGCATGTGCTACCACGCCTGGCTAGCATCAACCTTCAGATGTCCAGCTTTATAAGCAGTGTCATACTACATCAAATTACATAACATTGTCATCCAGTCATCTTGCAAGCACACCTGCATAATATCTGAAGTCTTTATACAAACTTTTTGTTTTCACTTTCTTTTGAGCATCAAAACATGTTGCTTCTAGTTTTCCACTTCCCAACATCTAACCTGGGCTTAACGGTCCATTCTCCTTGAACACCAGTTCTCTGCTTTCAGATTCAGTCTCATTCTGACCTCGGCATCTCTGCTCACCTTTGCCCGTGGGCAGGGCTTTGGTGGAGGTCTGGGTCTCCATCCCCCTCCCTGGGGCAGTCACGGGAGGCCTGGTGCTGTGTATGGTAGAACATTGGCCTCTCTGGGAGAGCATCCACCTGAGGCTTCCTTATCACATTCCCCCATGTGCTGTCCATGGGTATACATTCTATTTCTATTTTCTCAATGAATACCTTTTCAACCTAACCAGGTATATTTGGTGAAGTCTAAAGTTAATCTTATCTGTACTTTCTTTTTAAACAAAGACCTTAAAATGCTTGATTTCAAAATCTCTCTTCCATATTTTATGTTAATCTCTAGTATTTTTGTTTAAATTAGCTATTATCATTGCTGGGTTTTTTATGTGCATGCTCCTTCCTTCCTTCCTTCCTTCCTTCCTTCCTTCCTTCCTTCCTCCCTCCCTCCCTCCCTCCCTCCCTTCCTTCATTCCTTCCTTTCTTCCTACATTGCTTCATATTTATCCATTTCTTTTTTTTTTAACTGGGGATTGAACCCAGGGGCATTCTACCTCCGAGCTACACCCCCATCCCTATTTTCTATTCTTTATTTTGAAACAGGTCTCACGAAGTTGCGGAGGGCCTCACTAAGTAGCTGAGGCTGGCCGCGAACCCGGATCCTCCTGTCTCAGCCTCCCAAGTACTGGGATTACAAGTGTGCGCCACCACGCCTGGAATGTTTACCCATTTCTTTGGTCACCATTCTTTTTGCCTCTTATTCCTCTGGCTTTCATTCCCTTCCTAAAGCACATCCCTTAGTACGTTTGTCCTTTGGTATCTACAGGGGATTGGTTCCAGGACCCCCATTGGGATATCCAAATCTGAGGGTGCTCCAGTTCCTTATATAAAATGTGGTATTTTTATTTAACCTATACACATTTTCTTGTATATGTTAAATCATCTCTAGGTTACTGATAAGACCTAGTACAATGTATGTGCTATGTAAGTGGTTTTTATACTATATTGTTTGGGGAATAATGACAAGAAAAAAGTCTCTACATGTCCAGTACAGATGCATCTTTTTTCTGAATATTTTTCATCTGCAGTTGTTTGAATCCACAGATGTGGAACCTACCAGTATAGAGGGCTGATTATACCTTAACATTTCTCCTATTTTCTCCTGAAATTTGTGAGAAAATATAAGGGATCATTAAATGAACATTTGATCCTAGTCACCCTTTGGCCCTTATCCTATCAGGTTCTTTATTTATGGAAGAATTGGTGATGGGTAGCAGGGGACTGTTGTTGATTTGTCGAATATGCACAGAGTATAAAATGCTTTAAAGTTCTGGGGACTGAAATCCATTCTCCAGTGACCTCCTCCAAACAGCAGCTCATAAAGCATATTTTGCATCGGAGTTTGAAAGAGGAAATGCATACAGGATTTTTTCCTTTAGATTTCAGGGTCGGGCCTTATCACTTTTGTTTCTGGGAAGGAAGATTAAGCAGAGTTTCTTCAAGCATGATCGTAGCCCTGAGAGCGCTCTGGGGACAGCCCCTCAAGCCCCGCCCAGGGAACGCTACAAGAACCAAGAGGGATGACATGTTGTTGGGCGGGATAAAAGGCAGGAAACATGACATGCCCTCCTCCCCCAGCGAGGGGAAGCAGCTGGCTCTGCTTTTCCAGGATTTGATGCCTCTGTGAGGTGATTGATGAATGTTCTGCACAGCAAGGTGCTTGGCGGGGCAGTTGATGTTTCAAGGTAAAATCAGCAAGGCTCTATTTTTTCCCCCTAAATATGGGAGGAATAAAAAATTTACAAAGGAGAAAAGACTGATCAATTTGCTCTGAATAATTGTGTCAACAGAATTCTGAGGAGTGGAATTAGTAGGTGAGGGATATGTGCATATTTTAATCAGTTTCATGCAGTCCTTGCAAATCAGTGTCATAAAGCTTGTGTGGTGACATGGGAATCATTACTAATAAGTGAGAAGGGCAGGACAGAAAATGATATGTGTACTGATATATGCACACTAAAATGAGGAAGGAATATGGGAAACATTAATTTAGTAGATTTTTTAATTGTGATAGGGTTGTGTGCATGTTTAAATTTTTTTATTTTGATTAATGTGTCCATAATAATTTGATAATTTTTAAAAAAAGCAAAAGTAGAGGAAAACATACTCATTTACTTATTGTTGTAGTTATAACTTAGCTACAACCTTTCATATATATATATTTTTTTGTGGTACTGGGGATTGAACTCAAGGGTGTTCTACCTCCGAGCTACACCCCCGACCCTATTTTATTCTTTTTTTTTTATTGCGGTACTGGGGATTGAGCCCAGGGGCATTCTACCGCCAAGCTCCACCCCCAGCCCTATTTTTTATTCTTTATTTTGAAACAGGGTCTCACTAAGTTACCGAGGCCTCACTAAGTAGCTGAAGCTGGCCGCGAACCCGGATCCTCCGGACTCAGCCTCCCAAGTACTGGGACTACAGGCATGTGCCACCATGCCCGGCTCTAGTTTATTGTTTATTTTGAAACAGGGTCTCACTAAATTGTGGAGGGCCTCACAAATTGCTGAGGCTGACTGTGAACCTGTGATCCTCCTGTCTCAGCCTCCCAAGTACTGGGATTACAAGCGTGCGCCACCACGACCAGCTAACCATTCATATTTTTACCCTCATATGTAATCTCAAAGTGTATGACATAATGGATAATATCAGATTATTTAAGAAAGTGGGAAACCCCTATGGCAAGATTATTTATGGAGCTGTTAATTTATGTTTGTTCCCTCTAAATTTCTGGTCCTTGGGGCTTTCAGGATTCAGGGATTCCTGCAGGATTAAATGCAGAAGGAGCCCAAAGTTAAATGTTTCCTGTCCTTTGTAAAAGCCCAAAGAAGCTAGGAAGCTGGGGGTGGAGGAGGTGGGAGAGTGGGACCCAGAGGCAGAGCATGGAGAGGCCAGAGTCCTCTGCGGCTGGAGGTTACACAGGGAACAGAAAAGAGGGTGACCCTTTGGAGGAAATTGCTGAACCCCTTAGTCACATGAGACCAAACCCTGCAAAAGTCGGCTGGGTCCTGATGGACACAAGGGAGGCCCGTTTTCCAGCCCCCTCTGTGCCCACTCCTGTCCACCCAGGTAGGGAGCATCTGAATTAAGGTAATTGAAAATAAGTCCAAGTTTGTGGCCTGGGCTTCATACTAGAGAGCAGATAAACTGCAGAGAACCAGGAGGGTCAAAGGCCATGAGCTTCAGTTCCTTGGTTGCGAGCCCAAGGGAGCCAGGGATTTGAAATGTTGGGTCCTTTTCACGGCCCCGTCTACACAAGTCATTGGGTACAGTGATGGTTCTCAAACCGGAACGTGCCCCGTGGTCCCCGGGGGGCTTGCCGAAGCCTGGATTGCTGCTCCCACCCCAAGTTTCTGATGCAGTTCCCCTGGGAACGCTCTTTCCCCATAAGCCTTTAGTTGGAAAAAGAAGGCATCCGCCATGAAGAAAACACTTTCTCCAATGGGCTCTGACCTCTGAAGTGAGCGGAGCCCACCAGCTTTTCTGGAAGTCTGGGTGTTACCTGAAGCCAGTGTTTCTGTCCCACCTCTGGCCTCCGGGTCTCTCTGACACCGTTATTTTGGCCTCACCTGCTTACGGGGCAGTAGAATTAGAATTATACGCCTGCATCTTGAGGTGGACAAAACCATACATGGTGTTTGGCTTTCTCTGGGGGGTGAAGAAAGAGAGCGGATGTGGGGGAATGGAGACCAGCAGGCAGGGAAGAGGCGAGATTCGATTGAGAGGAAATGCAGCGGCTTGGCCTTGGGAGAAGACAGTTGTGAAGTTTCATGGATTCCCTGAGCTCTGATGTGAGTAGAAGTGACTTGAAGGGAACAGAAACAAACAGGGAAAATGGCCTCTCCAGAGAGCAGCCGGGCTCAGGGCCGGGGGAAACTCCAGCATCTGGGGTCTCTTCTTCCTTCTGTCCTCTCCTTCCCTTCCTTCCCCCTTCTCCCTATCACCACTGTTCTATCTGCTTGAAATCAGTCGTAAGTGACCACTGAAGGCAGTCGTGAAGGAGAACAGTTTAGAAATGCTGGTCCTGACAGAGAGGAGAGAAGCTGTAGTCCTGCCCAGAGGTGCTTCACGGGGCAGGTGCTGTTTCAAGCAGATCCGGGGATGGGGTAAAGCCAGCAAGGTTTCTAGGTCTTTTCCATCTGTATGCCTTTTCTTTCATTTTCTTGTCTAAGTACTCTGGCTAGAACTTTAAGTATAGTATTGAATAGAAGTGTCGAGAGTGGACATCTTGCCAGGTGTGGTGGCACATTCCTGTGATCCTAGGAAGATAGCCTGGAGTCTTTCAACATTATGAATGATATTAGCTGTTTTTTTTCTTTTTTATTATTTATTTATTTATTTATTGGTGTGTTGTAATCATACATCTTGATGGGTTTCAGGGTGGTAAACGTACACATGCGCACATTGGTCAATTAGCCCTCCCCCAATTCCCACCCTCCCCTTCCCTCCTTCTCATGCTCAGCATAGTAGTTGACTCTGATAAGTTTCTGTATGTACATCCTGTGCATTAGGGTGTTTCCCTCTTTCCCCCCTCTCATCTCTCTCAGTTATGTCACCTTCTTTACTCATCTAAGGTTTTCTCCATCTTTGTCTGGAGTCCCTCCTATGCCCTATTCTCCCTAGCTTCCGCATATTAGGGAGAGCATCTGACTTTTCATTTTTTGTGTCTGACTAATTTCACTAGCATAATATTCTCTAATTCCATCCATTTCCTTGCAAATGATGCAATTTTGTTCTTCTTTATGGCTCCATAAAATTCCATTGTGTACATATCCCATAGTTTTGTGATCCATTCATCTGTTGATGGACATCTTGGCTGGTTCCATAGTTTGGCAATTGTAAATTGTGCAGCTATAAACATAGATATGCATGTATTACTCTGGTAGTTTGGTTTCGATTCTTTTGGGTAGATACCTAGAAGTGGTATAGCTGGTTTCATACAGTAGGTTCATTCCCTTTCTTCTGAGGATCCTCCACACTGTTTTCCAAAGTGGTTGCACTAATTTCAATCCCACCAACAGTGTAGTAGAGTTCCTACTTCTCCACATCCTCACCAGCATTTATTATTGTTTGTGTTTTTAATGATTGCCATTCTAATTGGGGTTAGGTGAAATCTCAGGGTAGTTTTGATTTGCATCTCTCTGATTGCTAATGATGTTGAACATCTTTTCATACATTTATTGGTCATTTGTATTTCTTCTTTTGTGAAGTGCCTATTTTGTTCACTTGCCCATTTTTTGATTGGGTTGTTTGTTTTTTTGGCAGTGAGTTTCTTGAATTCTTTGTATATTCTAGATATTAGTCCTCTATCAGAGGAGTAGCTAGCTCCTTTGTCAAAAATCAATTGCTGTAAGTGTGCAGATTTGTTTCTGAGTCTTTTATTTTGCTCCATTGGTCTATGTGTCTGCTTTTGTGCCAGTACCATGCTGTTTTTATTAGTATGGCACTGTAGTATAGTTTGAAGTCAGGTGTTGTGATGCCTCCAGAATGGTTCTGTGATTACAAGCATGCACCACCACACCGGGCTTAAGCACTCATTTGTATTGTGGCTATACACCAAGGAGTGGAAATGTTTTGTGGGCGCTGTGAGGTCTGACTGTGAGGCCTGGCTGGAGGAGGAGGTTGAGAACAAAAGAACTCCAGCAGTGGCGGGAAAATGCTCCTGACCATCCCCCTGCCCCTAGCACCATAAATCTACCTGTCCTGGCCTGTGGTTAAAACCACCAATCAGAGGACTACATGACTGTTTGCTCTCCCTCCCTCCTAATGCCCCATAAAAAGCCCCTGCTCTGTAAGGAAGGGGCTCCTGACTCTCCTGGACTCTCTCTCCTGGTCAGCTGCCTCCTCCCATGTTTTATCCCTAAATAAAATTTGTTCCTGCTGTCAAGCTGTGCCCCCTCTTTTACTCCATATTCCCCAACAAGTTTAGCTTTAGTATCCATTGTTTTCTAAAGTGCTTGTACTCATTAGCACTCCCATCAACATCATATAAGGATTCTAGTTGCTCTATATGATGGTTTATTGAACTACCAGCTAAGGGTCACCATCCTGGTCTCACCTGGATGCCTAGCATGATGGCTGTAGTTCTCAGACTTTGATAAATGTGGGAGCAGCCTTAATTTACCACTCCCCACGCTCGCTTTGGTGAGAATTTGGGTTGTAACATGGAAAAAATGGGGGGTTTTAATCTTTACCAAGAGAAGGTATAAAAAATAACTTATTTTCATTTTCCATTTCTTTTACTATTAGTGATACTGAAACACATTTTCACAGATTTATTGGTTATTTGTATTTTATTGTTTTTCTGTTCCTGTCCCTTGCCTTTTAAAAAATATTTTATTTTTAATTTGGGTTTAAGCCTTCTTTATCAATAAAGTCATTGTTTTGTTATCAGTAATATTTATATACTTTAAATAATAGTTTCCCAGAATCCCTATCTATTGGGTGCCTCTCATTTTCTGGGTGTAGAACTGCTGGTAGATTGCCAGTTCCTTGTGATTCTGGAATTGCTGTCAGGTTAAGAAAGGCCTTTGTTGTCTAGTTGTACAAAAATGTTCTTTTTCACCGGGTGTGGTGGCACATGCCTATAATCCCAGTACCTGGAAGGCTGAGATGGGAGGATTGCAGGTTTGCGGCCAGCCTCAGCAATTTAGTGAGGCCCTCATCAATTTAGTGAGACCCTGTTTCAAAATTAAAAAATAAAATAGGGCTGGGGGTGTAGCTCAGAGGTAGAATGTCCCTGGGCTCAATCCCCAGTACTACAAAAACAAACAAAAAATCCACAGCAGGATGTGGTGATGCAGGCTTGTAATACTACTTGGGAGGCTGAGACAAGAGGATCGTAGGTTCACGGCCAGCCTCAGCTACTTAGTGAGGCCCTCCACAACTTAGTGAGACCCTGTTTCAAAATAAATAATAAAAAAGTAGGGCTGGGTATGAGGGTGTAGCTTGGAGGTAGAAAGGCCCTGGGTTCAATCACCAGTTCTGCAAAAGCAAAACAAAACAAAACAAAAACAAACAAACAACCCACAAATATTCTTTTTCCTAGTATTCTCTTATGTGATTTTAAACCTTTAATATTTAATGTTTCTGAAATATATTTTCATGTATGGTGTGAAATAGAGATTCTTAATTTTTTTTTGGTAACATGGACAGAATATACAAGAGTTTGTGACTTTTTTTTTGTAGTAGTGGGGATTGAACCCAAGGGTATTCTACCTCTGAGCTATAACCCCAGCCCTATTTTATTCTCACTAAGTTGCAGAGAGCCTCACTAAGTTGCTGAGGTTGGCTTCAAACCTGCGATCCTCCTGTCTCAGCCTCTCAAGTACTAGGATTACAAGTGTGTGCCACCATGCCTGGCTCAGTTTGTGACTTTTCATTAACTGTGATAGGACACATAAATCTCTCACTCTTATTGATGTGGTGTTTTTTTTTTTTTTCTGATGGTACTGGGGATTGAACCCAGGGAGCATTCTACCTCTGAGCCATACCCCCAGTGGTATTTTTTTTTTAATTTTGAAACAGTGTTTCACTAAGTTGCTGAGGGTCTTGCTCAGTTTTTGAGACTGGCCTTGAACTTGCCATCCTCCTGTCTCAGCCTCCCACATACTGAGATTACAGTCCTTAGTTATCCTACCCAGCTTCTTATTGATTAGTAACAGTATTGCTATGGATTTGGAAGAAGTTGTACTTTTTTCCCCAGACTAAAACAATAATAGTTGCTCAATGTAGGAAATTTAGAAACATGAAAAGATCTAAAACCTGAACTCAGAATAGAGTAATTATATTCCCCTCCACTCTAGTTTACTCTCAGTCCCAGCTCCGCTCCCGTGCGTAACACATGCCCACTGTGGGAATTTTCCATGACCACAATTTCTCCTCTTCTTACCTGTGACCAGGTGAATTGGTAACAACAGGACTTCCTGCTGACCTCAGCGTCAGTTCTTGAGCATGTGAATACCTTACTTGACCAAAGAATCATGAAGTTAAAAGAGATTGTGTTGATTTTTCCCCCTCTCTATCCTTTGACCTAACACAGGATTGCAAAACAGTATTCTAGCACAACTCTGTTCCATAGAATGTCCACTACCCCACTCCAGCAACTTTGTAAGTATTCACCCCAAATCTCTCAGATGAAATATAAGCTGATCTGTTCTTTCTCCTTCTCGGATCCCCTTCGCGGCTGCTAATCATCTCTCACGGGATACACTGGCATAGATTTCCAGCCTCGAGCTGTTTCCAGAGGGTCAGAGGCAGCCTTCCCATCTGCAGGAAAGCAGTGGTGTTCTGAATCGACAAGGAGCTTTTTCTTATTAAAGTCATCTCTTAGCCGGGTGCAGTGGTGCACGCTTCTAATCCCAGTACTTGGGAGGTTGAGATAGAAGGATTGGATTGCAGGTTCAAAGCTAGCCTCGGCAATTTAGTGAGGCTCTCAGCAACCTAGTGAGACCCTGTTTCCAAATAAGATATAAAATCGGGCTGGGGATGTAGCTTGGAGGTAGAACGCCTCTGGGTTCAGTCCCCAATACCAATAAATAAATAAATAAATAAATAAATAAATAAATAAAGTCATCTCTCCACATCTGTTGAGTGCGGTTTCATTCAACATTTACAAAAGCAGGTGATGGAGGCAGGCCAACCACCTAGTTTTTATTTTTGGGTGACCTCAGGCAAATCAACTACTATTTCTGGACTTCAGTTTTTTTCTCAGTAAAAATAAAAACATTATTATTTCACTCATAACCACTGCCCAGGTGAGCTGTTTTGGGCTAAGTATAAAGAAAAAGAAAATGTAGGGTCTTATATGGCACTTTTATTTTTTCATTTATTTTTTAAATTAAACTAAGGTAAAATACAAAATTTGCCATTATAAGTGCACAGTTCAGTAGCATTAAGTGCATTCACATTGTTATGAAACAGATCTCCAGGACTTTTTAATCTTGTAAAACTGAGATTCTTTTTTTTTTTTTTTGGAAGTACTGAGGATCAAGCTACACCCCCAGCCCTATTTTTTATTCTTTATTTTGTTTATTTATTTTTTTTTGCGGTACCGGGGATTGAACGCAGGGGCATTCTACCTCCGTGCTACGCCCCCAGCCCTATTTTTTATGCTTTATTTTGAAACCGGGTCTCACGAAGTTGCAGAGGGCCTCACTAAGTAG